>JAQQSW010017051.1:0-11542 GCA_028646575.1 Pseudocheirus occidentalis | reverse complement strand
GCTGATCAGCTCTCCTATAGCCGTGGTTCCCAGCCCGATGCCCCAGGGCCTGAGCCGGCCAGGGTTTCAGCGGCGAGTCCCAGACTGCTGTGAAGAGCCCCGCCTGCTGCGCTGCCTGTAGCAACAGATGTGCTTTCTGTCTTGTGGAGAGTTTTGGAGCTTGAAAATCTGTTTAGAGTCCCATTTTATGAGTTTTTTAGCGTGTTTGTGTGGGAGCTGTGGTGCTTTGCTGCTTCTAAGCCGCCATCTTGGCTCCGCCCCCAAGACATAAATTTCTTAAAGGCAATGTGACTAGAACACAAATTCTTAAAAGAATTGGAATTCTATTTCTGAGAAACAACCTAGCTAAGTGCTCAAAGGTTAGTCACTAGGTGAAGAATTTCCCTGGGGCATGACAACCCATGAAATGATAACATTTGCTACACTTTTTAAACTAGAAAATCTTTCTTCTCTACCTAGAACTTCAAAACACTTTCTTCCTAGGAAATATGAAATCACTTCCAATTAGACATTAATTCTTTTGGGCTATAAGGGAACAACTTTGTCTTCCCATTCAGGCCTGATCCTTGTGGGGGGAAAAGATGAAATTTATACATTTGCTTTTGGCATCTTCAAATGTTTCCTTTAATTGACTCCCAAATCTGTATCTGTCCCAGACCTCTCTTCTGAGCTCCAGATCTGCATTTCCAACTGGTACAATAATCTCCTAATTGGTCTTCCATAAAAGTGGACTAGGGCCTCAATGACCTTCACCCTTACTGATCCCTCTTCCTATAATTTCCTCCGTTCTCCTCTTTGGCAACTAAATGCCTACTATTTTATTCCCGTTTTCAGAAAATCTTCGCTTTAAGATTGCCAGAACTGATGAGCTACATTCATTTTATATTGACTACCTGGAAATAGCTAGGTGGAATAATGGATACAGTGCTAGAGTCAGAAAGACCTGATTTCCAGGGCAAACCATTGAACATCTATCTGACTCAGTTTCCTAATCTGTAAAACTGAAAAAAATTAACTTCTTAGTGTTAATATGAAGTCCATTTGATGTACTTTTTGTAAAGCCCTTTGAAATCATTGAAGTGCTATATATTATTTTTTTCTTTTCTTTTTTTTGCTTTTTGGAGGGCAGTTGGGCTTAAGTGACCTGCCCAAGGCCACATGGCTAGCTCTTTGTGTTGAGTGTCTGAGGCCAGATCCGAACTCAGGTCCTCCTGATTCCAGGGCCAGTGCTTCACCCACTGTGCCATCTAGCCACCCCAGTGCTATATATGAATATGGCTATGATTATTGGCAAGATTATTACAGTTAACTACCCTTTCCTGGATAGTCTCTCTGCCCTGGGTCATGACATTGCTCTGTCTTGGTTCTCTTCCTGTCTGGTTACACATTTGTAATCTCCCTTGTATGTGGTGCCCCCCTGGTATAGATGATAGATATATCCCTGTGTCCTGTTCTGGGTCTTTACTTTATCTCATTCTCTCCTCTCCTGTCCTCTCCTCTCCTGTCTTCTCCTCTCCTGTCCTCTCCTCTCCTCTCTCCTCTCTTCTCTCTGTCTCTGTCTCTGTCTCTGTCTCTGTCTCTGTCTCTGTCTCTCTCTCTCTCTCTCTCTTTCTCTCTCTCCTTTCTTAGTGACTTCATTGATTCCCATAGATTCAACTATAATACATACATACACATACACATATATAAATGTGCATATATACATACATGTATGTGTATGTGTGTGTATGTATGTATGAATGTATATAATCTGAGAGACAGATCTTACTCTGGTCTCTAAGTCCTTAATCCTCTAGCACTACTCCTAAATCTTAAATATATACCACCAACTCTTGAACATTTCAAACCACATGACCCACAGACAATTTACACTCAAAATCTCCAAACAACAAATTAAAAAATCCCAAATATATAAAAAAATGAAAATAATGGTGAGATAAAATTAAAAACAAAAATGATTTGCTATATGAAAATATACTTTTCCCCCAAAACTATCAACTAACTTTGTATTTTTAAATTAGGAAAAACAAATGACTAAAAATAAAATTACAGGGGATTTATAGAAAATGAAGAGCAAACACAGGAATCTTTAGAACTTTTAATATAAATGTCATGTAAACAAAGCTGAAAATTGAAATGAAATAAATGATTATTTACAAAAACATAATATATTCATATTAACATATCAAGAACTATTTTTAAAAATCTAAAAAAACACAAATTCAGAAGCAGATATTGAAAAAAGGCAAAAATGAACTCCCAAAGGAAAAAATATTTAAATCCACAGGCTTATAACTCAATATTATAAAACAATGGTCAGCAAATGACAACCTTCCCCCTGTTTTTGTACAGACAACAAGCTAACAGTGGTTTTTACATTTTAAAACAGGACTTTAAAAATGTAAAAAGAAAAAAAACATTCCTACCTCATAAGCCATATAAAAACAGGCAGTGGACTGAATTTCATTTATGGGCCACAGCTTGTTGACTGACCTCTGCTATAAAACATTCAAAGGATAATGAATTCATATGCCATACAAATTACTTGTAAGATTAGAGATAGAGAACACCTTAACGCTCTCCTTTTAGAAAACAAATACAGTCCTGAGACTCAAACCTGGGAGAGATAGAGAATAGAAAGAAAACTATAGGATAATCTCACTAATGATATTGATGACCCTCACAAATTTAAAAAATACATTCAAGTATATTTTGAATTGAAATTGCTTCCTCTCCTTTGTTCTTACATGCCATTACCTTCACCCACGTTCTCTAGATAGCTATCTTCTTGTAGGCTATTAACTTGTCTCCATTAAGTTATCAGTTGATAACAGTTTCAAGCCAATTGTCTTATGCATAGCCTGAAATCTAAATGGTATGCATCTTAGCTGAGGTTTCACTCTGAATCATATCTTCAGAAAAACATATTTTCATTACATTTTCCAACATACCTACCACAATGATGTGCACAAGTAGATTACTTAATATTTATAATAGTGATCTCCCCATAAGAAGTAGCATAAGGGAAAATTAATTAGGTACCACCATACAGTAAGAGCTTAAGTTAACAGAGATATTCTAAGTGATATGATGTTTTCCATAAAACACAAAAAGATCAAGAAGGTTTCCAGTACATTAGGAAGGAGGGAGAGGGAATCCTTTTTGGAAGCTCAGTACATAGTAGGACGGTAGAAATAATTTGTGATGTTCACTAGTTGAAAAATGTTGACATTGATGAGATCACAGATCTAATGAAGTACTAACATTGATATATATGAATTATTAGACTCATAAGGTCTGAGCAACCAACCACCTGCCCATTTTTACTATTGCACAAGCAACTTCTGCCAGATTTAAAGATGGTAAATTTGAATCCACTAGCAACTGTGCAAATGTGAAAAAAAAATCAGGCATTCCCCTTATATACAGATTTATTAAGAAAACATTTGCCACCTAAAGCATTTACTAACTATATGACTTTAACAAGTCATTTAGCCATACTCAGCCTTTGTTATGTCATCTGTAAAATAGGGTTGATTATACTTGTGATATCTAATGAAAATAATGGCTGACATTTACATAGCATGTGAAGAGTTACATGCATATTACCTCAGATTTACATAATGCCCAAATTGTTTGATTTGGATGATCTCATTTTAGCCTTAAGATGTCCTGGTGAAGTAGGTACCCTAGATGTTTTCATCATCTACGTTTATAGGTGCTGAAACTGGTGCTTGGATAGATTAATTGACTTGCTCAGAAATCAAATAGCTATTGTGAAGTCACTGTGGTACAGCAGAAAGAACACTGGAGCTGTAATTAAAAGACCCATATTCAAATCCCACCTACAATGTAGCAGATTTGACCCTGAACAATCACTTACCCTTCCTGTACTTTAGCTTCCTCATCTGTAAAATTAAGGAGATGAATGTAGATGCACTCTTGGCTTTTTTTCCAGCTCTAGATCCATGATTCTATAAGTACCAGAAAAGGGGTGCAAATTCAATTTCTCCTATCTTTAAGACCAGCATTTGATCCATTTTATTTCATCATAGTAAAAAAAAAAGCCTCTTGATGGCTCAAATTCTCTTCTTCTCCTCACCTCCATTTTTTCAAAACCCTTGGTTTCCTTAAAAACTTCACTCAAACATCACCTCTTCCACGTGAGACCTTTCCTGGTCCTTCTAAGTACTTTTGTTCCCCCATGAAATTGAGTTATACATACATGTGTGTATATGTGTGTGTGTGAATGTATACAACAGGCACACCATGGAGATACTGTAATTTTGATTCCAGACCACCACAATAAAGTGAATATCTCAATAAAGCAAGTTATATAAATTTTTAAGTTTCCCAGTACATATAAAAGTTATGTTGGCACTATACTGTAGCCAACAGTATTATGTCTAAATGTATTATATATATATATATATATTAATCATATGTATGTATGTATATATATATATATATCTTAATTAAAAATGCTTTGCTAAAAAATGCTAACTATCATCTGAGCCATCAGCAAGTCACAATCTTTTTGCTGATGAAAGGATTTGCCTTAATATTAGTGACTGCTGACTGATCAGGTTGGTGGTTGTTGAAGGTTTGGTGGCTGTGTCAATTTCTTAAAATAAGGAAACAATGAAATCTGCCCCTTCTTTTCACTTGAACACTTAGAGGCAACTGTAGGGCTGCTGATTGAACTACTCTCAATATGTTGTGTTTCACGGAATAGGGAGGCCCAAGAAGAGGGAGAAAGAATGGTGGAGCAGCCAGTTAAGGGGTTAGTCGGAACACACAAAACATTTATCAATTAAGTTTGTTATCTTATATGGGCAAAATTTATGGTGCTCCAAAACAATTGCAATAGTACCATCAAAGTTAGTTGATTACAAGTCACCATAACAGATATAATAATAATGAAAACTTTTGAAATATTATAAGAATTACCAAAATGTGACAGAGGTATAATGTGAACATATTTTCCTGGAAAAATGGTGTCGATAGACTTACTCAATACATAATTGTTACAAACCTTCAATTTGTTAAAACAAAACAAAACAATACCTTCAAAGCTCAATGAAGAAAAATGTATTAAAATGAGGTATGCCTGAATATGTATACATATAGAATATATGCTTGCATGATGAAGCATTTGTTAAGCACCTGCTGTGTGCCAAGTACTATACTAAGCACTAGTTATACAAATGGAAAGGTAAGAAACTTTTGGCTCTCAAGGAGTTCACGTTCTTTTTTTTTTTAATTTTTAAAATTTATTTTGTTATTTTCCAATTTATTTATTTCTTTTTAGTTTTCAACATTCATTTCCACCAGATTTTGAGTTACAAATTTTTCTCCCCATCTTACCCCAACCCCACCCCAAAATAGCAAGCCTACTGAATGTGCCTTCCCCCATTCTGTTCTCTCTTACATCCTCCCCCATCCCCCTGCAAACTTTCTAGTAGGGCAAGGTGGATTTCTATACTCCAGTACCTGTATATTTTATTTCCCAATCTCCTGTAAAAAAAAAAGCAAACCATTTTTTTAAATTAAAACTCTAAGTTCCAGATTATTTCTCTTCTTCCCTCCTCACCCACACCCACTGGGAAGGTATTCCATATAGGTTGTACGTGTATAGTTATGCAAAACATTTCCATAGAAGTTATATTGTAAAAGACTAACTATATTTTCCACCATCTTATTCTGCTCCCTGACTTATTCTATTTTCTCCTCTGACCCTATCCCTTTTCAAAAGTGTTTGCTTCTAACTACCCTCTCCCCCAATCTACCCTCCCTTCCATCACCCCCTTCTTATCCCCTTCTACCCTGTTTTCCTGTATGTAAGATATCCAATTGAGTATGTATGTTATTCCCTCCTTAAGCCAAATTCAGTGAGAGTAAAGTTGTCCCATTCCCTTTTACCTTCCTGCTCTTCCCATCCATTGTAACAGTTTTCTCTTGCCTCTTTTACATGAGATATTTACCCTATTCTATCTCTCCCTTTCTCCTTCTCCCAATAAATTCCTCTTTCACTTCTTAATTTAATTTTTTTTAGATATCATCTGTAAAGCCAAGCACAAGATGTAAATGTAAAGCACAAGATGTAAATGTAAAGCCAATCAGCAGTAGATTTCTGAGAGAATGCTACTGTGAGGAGCTTTTAAGATTTGGATTACACAGTATTAGTGAACACTCTGTTTATTCCATTACAAATCTTTATTCAGTACTATGTTCACAGTTTCCGCAATTCATAATATTATATACAATCTTCAGAACAAGGAAAGTCTCTATGTTATATCTTATTACAGAAAGGAACAAGGAAGACGAGAAGAATCAGCTGGTTTCCCTAAGGGAGAAACCAGCGTCACACTTTAAGATTCAATCAATCAAATAACAAAGGAATGACCTAGTTTCCCTATGAGGGAGTTGATTCAATCAACAATTCACAATATACTGATCTTCCACTCCTGGGGTAACCATTAACTTTAGTTTCAAAATAAAGTTCTTAGACAACCACACAAATCCTCCCACCCCTTGATTTCCAACAAACCTCAGTTTAGTCCAAGAATTCTACTGTGAACAGCTTTTAAGGTTCTGATTACACAATATAGTGAACACTGTATTCCATAACAAATTAGCACAAAACATTCACAGAAATCAAGGTACCACATTCACAATGTTACAGCTTATCACAGATAATCAAAATACAGCATTCACAACAACTTATCACAGAAAATGGCCACATAGTTTCCACCACAGTGGTCACAAAATTTTGAACAAAGAACAGTCATTTAGTAATTCAATCATTCAATCATAAAGTACAATAGGTCAAAGTTCTCCACTCATGGGGCACACTAAGTTACAAATCAATTACTTATTCAGTAATCAATCACTAAGTACAATCATTTAGTGAATCAATCATTCAATCAACTTTATCATTCAATCATCTTTCATCATTCACTATTCAGTCAAAAGAAAATACACAGACCCTCCACCCAGGTCACTAATAAATTACAGTTTCTCAGTCAGTACACTATCTAAGCAAAGTCTTCTTTCAGCTTGCCTAGGGGTGGTTTCTCAGATTCCCTGGATCCCCTTCTGTGGTTCCAGATCCTATCTGGATTCACCAAACTGTCACCTGGGTTCAAAGGCAGACAGCTCCCAGGTCCTTGTCCAGCTCTTTGTGGAGTTCCAGCTCCATATTGGAGTTCACATTGTCCCATCCATCTCGAATTCTTCACAGTCTCTTATCCTGGGAAAACAAGGATTAACAAAACTACAAAGAGGTTCATACAAAGTACCAGCATCACAGTCATGTTTCCTCAGTCTTTGGCAGCTCTGTCTGGCCCTCAGAAATCCTCAACAGCCTCAGCAGCCCCAGGTGCCCCTCAGTCTCAGCAGAAGTTTCAGCTGATTCCCAGAAGCAAAATCACTTCATCCAGGTTCTCAAAATAAAAATCATTCTCTCCAGCCTGGCCGGGAAAGAGGGGAGTTCCACTTCAGCATCCCCAGCTCCTCTTCAGCCTCCCCTGCAGAAATAGCTTCTGCATCCTCAGAGCTTGCTTCAAGAAGATCTGTCTCTCCCTCTCTAAATTACTTCACCAAGGTTCCCTAAATCAAAATCATTTTTGCCTGCATGAGTCCTTCCTCTTCAGCCTCCTCAGCAGCAGCTACTTCTGCCTCTGCACAGCTTACTCCAAGAAGATCTGACTTTCCCAGCCAGGGTCTTTCCTTGTATACAAATAGCATTAGCTTCCTGTTTCAGCTAACCCCTTCCTGTTATGTCAAGAATTCATACCTTTTGTTTCTTTAACAGAGACTTAATCTGAACTAGGTCCTAAGTATGTCTTAGCTTAGCAATACAAAAAGAACTTCAAATCTCATTACTGTTACATCATCCCTTCATATTCAACTCATCCTGTGCCTTCCCTTTATATATACATATACATACATATACCCACACTCATATATATTTATATACACATACACCCTCCTATACATACATTACATACATATATGCATATATACATACATGTGTATATGTGTTTATGTGTGTGTGTATATATATATATATATACCCAACTATCTTCATACTGAGAAAAGTCTTATAAATTACAATGATCATTTTTCCATGTAGGAATGTAAATAGTTCAACTTTAATAAGTTCCTTATGATTTCCAGTTTACCTTCTCATGCTTCTTTTGCTTCTTGTGTTTGAAAGTCAAATTTTCTGTTCAGTTCTGGTTTTTTCATCAAGAATGCTTAAAAGTCCTGTATTTCATTGAATGACCATATTTTCCCCTGGAATATTTTACTCAGTTTTGATGGGTAGGTGATTCTTGGTTTTAGTCCTAGCTCCTTTGACCTCCTGAATATCACATTCCAAGCCCTTTGATCCCTTAATGTAGAAGCTGCTAGATGTTGTGTTATCCTGATTGTGTTTCCTCAATACTCACGTTGTTTCTTCCTGACTCCTTGATGTGGGAACTCTGGAATTTGGCTATAATATTCCTAGAAGTCTTCTTTTGTGGATCTTTTTCAAGAGGTGATCAGTGAATTATTTCAATTTCTATTTTTCCCTCTAGTTTTAGAATATCAGGGCAACTTTTCTTCATAATTTCTTGAAATATGGTGTCTAGGTTCTTTTTGGATCATGGCTTACGGGTACTCCAATAATTTTAAAATTATCTCTCCTGGATCTATTTTCCAGGTCAGTGGTTTTTCCAGTGAGATTTTTCACCTTGCCTATTGTTTTTTCATTTGTTTGGATCTGTTTTATAGTATCTTGATTTCTCATAAAGTCATTAGCTTCCAATTGTTGTAATCTAATTTTGAAGGAATCATTCTCTTCAGCAAGCTTTTGAAATTCCTTTTTCCATCTGGCAAGTTTGGCTTTTTAAGGCATTCTTTGGGCCTCTTTTGCCATTTGAGTTATTCTTTTTTTAAGATATTATTTTCTTCAGCATTTTGGGGGAGTCTCCTTTAGCAGGAGGTTGTCTCACTTTTCATTGCATCATTCTCATTTCTCTTCCCAATTTTTCTTCCACTTCTCTTACTTGATTTTCAAAATCCTTATTGAGCCCCTCCGTGACCTGTAACCAATTCATATTTTCCTTGGAGGCTTTTGATGCATAGGTTCTGACTTCTTTGTCTTCCTACCATTCCATGCTTTGATCCTTTTTGTCCTCCCAAAGTATTCTATGATCTGTTTATGCTTCCTCTGCTTGCTCATCTTGCCAGCCAATTACTTGACTTTTGAGCTCTTTGCTGTGGTAGAACTCTGCTTCCAGAATGGAGAGAGCTTCGTCACAAATTGCTGGGTTTCTACAGCTGCTGGAGCTATTAGGAGGGCACCCTCTCTACAGCCCCACAAGCTCTGGCACACTGGTCACACACCCCAGGACCCCCATCCAAGACTGTGATCCGGATCCAAGCAGGTTAAAGCAAGAGTTCTTATCCTCTGAATGGTTACTTGTTCCCCCTACAATCTGCAGGCCAGGAGCTATGGAAGCAGCCACATGGCTGTAGCTGTAGCTGCCACCATGCCTCCACAACCTCTCACCCTAGGGACAGGGGCCACCTCTCTTCTCTCCTCCTCTTCCCACAGAGTTCCACACTGACCTTTTACTTTATCTTCGGTGTTTATGAGTTAAGTAGTCTGGAAGCTGCCACAGTTGCTGGTTATTAATTTTCCTGTAGTCTGCTCTGGCCACCACTAGTTGAGCCACCCTGGGGCCAGAACCAAGTGGCTTATGCAGGACTGTGCCAGTTCCCAAAGCACCATGATAGACCTTTCCTGTTGTCCTGCTAGGCTGCCTTCAGCAGGATATTTGTTTCTCTCTGTCACTTTGTGGATCTTGTAGCTCTAAAATTTGTTTAGAGTCATTTTTTACATGTATTGGAAGTGATTGTAGCAGGAGCTCACACCAAGTTTGTGCTTCTACTCCACTGTCTTGGCTCCGCCCCCACAGGAATTCACATTTTAATGGGGGAAACAACTAAATGCAAGGTTTCAGCTGCAAGTCAGAAAGGACTCATGGTCCTTAAGGTCCAGCAGTAAAGCAGTTATTAATTATTCCATTTTACTTTGATTTTTATCAAAGTAATATTATGTTTCTGATGCTGAATTATGTGACAGTGCTGAGGACTTTGGTGGTAGGAACTTTCTTTTCTGGGTCTTCTGTAGCTTTGGATGTAGGCTAAATCCACACAGGACTTACTTCCCAAGATGATAGCTCAAAACACCAGACCAGAAGCATTGCTATTGCTAAAGTTCCTAGATTCAGGGTCTTCAGCTGTCTCCATCAGTGTCTGAAGAGAGACACCAGTCAAAGTGATGGTGGTCTGACTTGCCTAACTTCTTGTCTCTCCCTCATGGAGACTTGAGGCTTCATCTAGGCTATCATACTTGTGTGTGACAGTTGGTAGGGGCAGCTAGCCCCTTCTCCACTGAAGTTGCTTCTCAGGATGTCTTCTGTGAAGGCCATGCTGTAAGCATGATTGCTCATCTGGAGAATGCTGGTACTCCCAAAGTTCTTGAGCCTATATGTATGTTGATGACATCTAGTTAGCAGTTTGGTGGTGGTGATGAGGAAATTGGGAACTTTTTCCACATTAATTTCTTTCTTTGTCTTTTTTTTTGAGGAGGGAAGGCAGGGCAATTGGGGTTAAGTGACTTGCCCAAGGTCACACAGCTAGTAAGTGTTAAGTGTCTGATGCCATAATTGAAATCAGGTCCTCCTGACTCCAGGGCAGGTGCTCTATTCACTGTGCCACCCACCTGCCCCCTCCACATTAATTTCTCCCTTCATTGAGGGGAGAACTTACTTATGTACATACATGTTGTGTCCTTTAATAAAATGTAAATTCCTTGAGGGCAAGAACTATTTCATCTTTAGCATTTTTCCCCAGTACCTAGTGCCATGCCTCAGTCATAGGAGATACTACATTTTTTTATTCATTCATTTTCTTCAAAACAGAGAAGTCTCTCTGTACCAGGGTATCAAAGTCTAAATCTACAACTTGACACCTAGTAACCAAATTCGTAGACATTTAAGCAGCTCAAATTTGAGTGCTCTCCATTTTGCACACTACTGTCTTACAGAGAACATCAGGGAAGTTACTAATATGGGGCCCTATTATGCTTCTATTATTTTCTTTAAAAAGAAGCAAAGGATCATCGTAGAAATTAAAAACTGGTCAGTCTCACCTGGGTACCAAGACTAACTAAAACTCTAGTTAAGTATCATTAGCTTCCACTTGCTCCACTCTAATTCTGAAGGAATTATTCTCTTCAGAATGCTTTTGAGACTCTTTCTCCATCTGGCAAATTCGACTTTTTAGGGCATTCTTCTCTTCATTGGTTTTCTGAGCCTCCTTTGCCATGTGAGATAATTTGCTCTGTAAGGTATTGTTTTCTTCAGTCAGGTTGTTGACTCTCTTTTCATGACTTTCTCGCATCATTCTCATTTCTCTTTCCAATTTTTCCTCCACTTCTCTTATTTGGTTTTCAAAGTCCTTTTTCAGTTGATGTATAGCTAGT
>JAQQSW010017049.1:0-11543 GCA_028646575.1 Pseudocheirus occidentalis | reverse complement strand
GGGAGAAAATTTGTAACTCAAAACCTTGTGGAAATGTATGATGTAACCAAGAAAATAAATTAAGATTTAAAAAAAAATAGAAACAGATAGAAACCCAGAAAAAAAAGGAAGTATAATTTTAATTTCACTAACAGTAATGCTTTCCCAAATTAAACACACACACACACACACACATGCATGCACATATGTGCACAAACATACAGAAAGAGAGGGAGAGAGAGAGAGAGAGAGAGAGAGAGAGAGAGAGAGAGAGAGAGAGAGAGAGAGAGAGAATCCTAAATAAAGTTCTTTGAGTGAAAGTTCTTTTTTATGAAATTCAATCTACTCTTTGTACATTACTGGCCATCCTGCCAGCCACACTTCATTAATCCATTCATTGCTCTTGTAGTAGGTGTCATTTTTCTCGGTATTTCTCATTTCCAAACTTTAAACATTCAATTGTAAAATAAGAAGTTCTGAGTTGAAAGGGTTCTAGTGCATGATTAATAACTACTTTTCAAAAAAAATGTTTATTTTATTTTGATAAATATTTCCAAATAACCTTTTTAAAAAATTAAATTTCTTTAAAAAATGATTTCTAAATTCTCTCCCTCCTTTTCATTCCTGCTTCCACTTGAGAAAACAAGCAATTTGATTTTCATTATGCATGTGATGTCATACAAAATATTTCCATACTAGCCATGTTGCAAAAGAAAACATAGACATAAAAAGGATAAAAATAAAAAAGAAGAAGAAAGAAAGTATGCTTCAATCTTTATCCAAAATGCATCATCTCTCTCTTTGGAGGTGGATTGAATTAATTACAATGGGTCCTTTCAGATCATTGTATCACTAAATTGTTTATGGTTCATTTTTAGCAATATATAGTTTTCTTGCTTATCACTTTTAATTAGTTTTACTCTTGCTTTTGCGTTGTCTGAGAACATGGTTGCTACCCTTTCCCTTCCCTTTTTTTTTACTTTAACTGAAGCATAATTCATTCTACTACAGATATTTATTTTAAGGCTGTATATTTCACTTGGTTTCACATGTCTTTCTTGCAAAGAATATATTGTTGGATTTTTGGGTCTAATAAATGTTAATATCTTTTTCCATTTTATGTTTGAGCTCATCACATTCATATCTGCATCTATGATCACTATTTACCTCCATCTCATTTTCTTTTGTTTATCCCTCTCTTTATCTTTTTAATCCTGTCTCTAAAGACTATTTTGCTTCTTAGTGCCTTCTTTGACCTGTCCTCTGTTTTATCACCTTTCTCCTTTATCGTATCTCCTTACCATATTTTCCTGTTGGTAAGATAGATCTCTATCAAGTATACATGCATGTATGCATGTGCATGTATGACGGAAAATACACATATATTTTCATGCTTTGAATCAATTTAGAAATAAAAAATATTCAACAATTATCATGCTCCTGCCATTTCCTTCTCTCTAAAAGCTCTTCCTTGCATGGCTCTTTGCAAGAAAAAAAATCAAATATTTTTCAGAAGTACCTTCTTAGCATTAATTTTTTTAAAATTCAGTTTATTTTAAGTTTTCAACATTTACTTCCATAAAAATTTTAGTTAAAATTTTTCATCCCTTTTTGCCTCTACCTCCACATGAAGATGGTTTGTAATATGATATGAGTTCTACATTTACATTCATGTTAAACATATTTTCACATTAAATATACCTGATATTCATTTATCTTTAAATTTTGAGTTCCATATTTTCCTTTGTAAAAAATATTTATGCATTCATTCATTCATTTATTTATTTGTATGTTTGTTCATGTATTTACTTATTTAATTTGTCTGCTCATCCATACATTCATTGATTCTTTCTTTCATTCATTCATTCTTTCATTCATTCATCTATGTTTACTTGTTTAATTATTTATTTTTAGTTTTTAGCATTCATTTCCATAAGATTTCTGAATTACAAATATTCTCCCTGCTTTTCTGCTACCCCCACCCCAAGATAGTTATCCTACTGAATCTTCCTTCCCAAATCTTCTCTCTCTTATCCTCTCCTATGTCTCCTCTAACTCTCTAGTAGGGCAAGATGGATTTCTATATCCCAGTGCGTATATATCTTATTTTCTAGTTGCATGTAAAAAACAAAACAAAGCTAACATTTTAAAATTAACATTTGCTTTTAAAGCTTTGATTTACAGATTCTTTTCCTTCTTCTCTCCTCACCCACCCACACTGTGATGATAAGCAATTCAATATAGGAAGTAAAGTGTAGTTACACAAAACATTTATATATTATATTGAAAAAGACTAACTATATTTCCCTCCATCCTATGCCACCCCCCACTTATTCTATTTTCTACATTGACCCTGTCCCTTTACAAAAGTATGCTCTTCTAATTCCCCTCCCCTCAATGTGCCCTCTTTTCTATCATTCCCCCTCTTATCTCCTTTCCCCCTACTATCCTGTATGGTAAGATACCCAAATGAGTGTAGGTGTTATTCCTTCCTTAAGCCAAAGTCAAGGAGAGTAAAGTTGTCCCACTCCCTATCACCTTCCTGCTCTTCCCCTCCATTGTAGCAGTTTTCTTTTGCCTCTTTTATATGAGATAATTTGTATTATTTTATCTCTCCCTTTCTCTTTCTCTCGTTATAATCCTATCTTACCTCTTAATTATATTTTTAGATATCATCCCTTCCTATTCAACTGATTCTGTGCCCTTTGTCAAGCTATATATGTACACACATATACACATACTCACATATGTATTTATATACACATGCATCTTCCTATACACATATACTTATATATACCTATATGCACAATTATATTCCCTTCAACTTTCTTCATACTGAGAAAAGTCTCATGAGTTAAAATTATCATTTTTACATGTAGGAATGTAGGTAGTTAACTTTAATAAGTTTCTTATGTTTTATGTGGCCCAAATAGCTGGGGTTTTCCCAAATGTTGTCAGAGCTATGAAGAGGGTAACCTCTCTACAGACACCCCAAGCTCTGGCACAATGGCCACACACCCCAGGACTACCATTCAATACTGCGATCTATATCCAAGCAGGTCAAAGTAAGAGTGATTACCCTATGAATGGTTGCTTGGTACCCCTAAGATTTGTAGGCCAGGAGCTCCAGAAGTAGCCATGTAGCAGCAGCTGCAGCTGCCAGGCCTCTGCTTCCTTTGGCTCTGATGGGCAATGCCCAAACTGTGCTCTTCAGTCACTTGGTTCCAACAGAGTTCCCCACTGACCTTTACTTTCTCTTTGGCATTTATGGGTCAAGGAGTCTGGAATTCAACACAGCTGCTGGTGATTCACTCTCCTGAAGTCTGCTCTGGCCAGTCAGTGCCACTGTATGGGGTTGCCCAGGGTCTGGGACTTCATGGCTCATGGAGATCTCTGCACGGCTCCCACCTTAGTGTGATTGACCCTACCTGTTGGCCTGCTAGGCTGCCTTCAGCAGGAAATCTGTTTCTCTCTGTCATTTCATGGGTTCTTTAGCTCTAAAATTTGTTTATAGCCATATTTTACAGATATTGGAGGTAGTTGCTGCTAAGACAAGCTCTTGCTTTTACTCCAGCATGTTGGCTCTAGCCTGATTTCCATATTTTCTCCCACCCTCCCTCCTCTTACATTATTGAGGAGACAAGAACTTTCATATATGTTGTGTGTGCTCAATCATGAAAAACATATTTGGATATTAGTCATGTGAAAGAAAACACAGAAGGCCTATCAAAAAGAATAAAAAAAGAAGAGAAATAAATTGAAAACAAAAGCTATATTTAAATCTGTATTTAGAATCCTTCAATTCTTTCTTGGAAGGTGGATACAAATTTTTCTTCCTAAATCTTGAAGAATTGTCTTGTATCATTATGTTGCTGAGAATAGCAAAGTCATTCACAGTTGAACATCATATATTATTGCTGTTGCTGTATACCATGTCCTCCTTGTTATGCTCACTTCACTTTATGTCAGTTTATGTAAGTCTTTCCAGGTTTTACTGAAGGTATCCTGGTTATCCTTTCTTACAGTACAGCAATATTCCTTCAAAACTGTATGCAACTTGGTTAACCATTCCCCAGTTGATGGACATCCGCTCTATTTCTAATTCTTTTTCAGAGCAAAAAGAGCTGCTATGGATGTTTTCATACATATGGGTCCCTTTTTATCTCTTTGGGATGTACCTCTAACAGTGCTATTCTGGGTTAGAAGTTATTCCCAGTTTTATACTTCTTTGGCCATAGTTCCAAATTGCTCTTCAGAATGGTTAGATCAGTTTACAGCTTCAACAATAGTGCATTAGTGTCCCAGTTTTCCCACATCCCCTTGAACATTCTTTTTTTATCATATTACCCAATTTGATAGGTGTGAACTGGTACCTCAGAGATGTTATAATTTGCATTTCTTTTATCAATAGTTATTTAGTGCTTTTTCTTTTTTATATGACTATAGATAGCTTTTTTCTCCTTGTTCTGAAAACTGCCTGTTCATATCCTTTGGTTATTTATCTTTTTGGGAATACCTGGTTTCCCTAATTTGTCTCAGTGCTTTATATATTTAATAAATGAGACCTTTATTAGAGACATGCTGCAATCTCCCCTCCCCCCAGTTTCCTCCTTTCTTATCTTGTCTACATTGGTTTGAATGTAAAAAATATTTAACATAATCAAAATCATCCACCTTACATCTTATAATGCTCTTCTTATTTCATCATAAAATTATTCCTTTATCCAGAGATAATGCAGATAAGATTTCACATTTCCCTAATTTGCTTTTGGAATTGCCCTATATATCTAAATTATGTGTCCATTATGATATTATCTATGCATATGGAATGAGATACTGGTCAATACTGCCAAAATGTTTTGTTTAATTTTCCCAGAAGGTTGTTTTTTGTCAAATAATGAATTCTTAGGGAAGTTAGGTGGCCCAGAAAATAGAGAACTGGCTCTGGAATCAGGAGACTCTGAGTTCAAATATGGCGTCAGACACTTAACACATACTGCCTGTGTGACCTTGAGTAAGTCACTTAATCCCAATTTCCCTGACTTCCCCCAACCAAAAAGACAGAAAAAATAATGAGTTCTTGTTCCAAAAGTATACATCTTTAGATTTATTAAACATTAAGTTACTTTGATCATTTACCACTGTGTATTTTATACTTAGTTGATTCCCCTGATCCACATCTCTATTTCTCAGTCAGTAATATAATTTTTTGATGAATACCAGTTTGTAATACAGTTTAAAATCTGATAAAGCTAGGTCACCTTTCTTCACATTTATTTCACTGATTGCTTGATATTTTTTTATCTTTTGTTCTTCCAGATGAATTATGTCTTTATTTTTCCTAGATGTATAAAATATGTTTTGGGTGGTTTAATTAGTATGGAATTGATTAAGGAAATTAATTTATGTTAAAAATCATTTCTATATATTGACTCAATTTACATATGAGCAAATAAATTTGTTTCCAGTTGTTTAGATTTGACTTTATTTGTGGGGAAAGTGTTTTGGAATTGTGTTCCTGGGTTTGTCTTGGCAGGTAGACTCTCAAGGATTTTATACTACCTACAGTTATTTAAAAAGGAATTTCTCTATCTCTTGTTGCTGTAATTTGTTGGTAAAATATAGAAATATGATTTATCCTCCAACTTTGTTAAAGCTGTTAATTATTTCACATAGGTTTTTTTTCAGTTGATTCTCTAGGATTCTCCAACTGTATCACCATATCATCTACAAGGTGACAGTTTTGTTTCTTCATTGACTTTTCATATTCATTTGTTTTTTTTCCTTCTCATATCATTATAGCTAAAATTTCTAGTACAATATTGAATAATAGTAGTGATAATGAACGTCCTTGCTTTGTCTTTGATTTTATTGGAAAGGCTTCAATCTTATCCCCATTACACATTATGCTTAATGATTGTACTGGATAGATGATTTAGCAGAGATTAATAAAATACTCAACAGTAGTGAGAACCACTCAATAATGATAACATTATTTTATAGTTGAGCTAATCAACATGGTATCATGACTGCCTCTAAGAGGACACAAAGGGGAAATAGTTATTGGAAGCATTAGATATGAATATCAGAGGGAAATTATTTAACTTATTTAAAATGGAGACAGATTATGGTGGTAGGCAAATGAGATCAAACCTTGTGTAATAAACTGGGATAACAAGTAAAGTTTTAGGGCCCTAATGTCACCTTTGGGATAATATGAAGGAGAATAAAAAATGAAAGCACTTCAGCATGAGAGAGAGAGTAATGGTATACGGAATTTTAGATCTAATAGGTAGAACACTTTTTGATGAAGATGGAGTCAGAGACATGATTATATATGTCACTGTTAGAGGTCATGTATAAGTGGCAATGATAGGAACTGAGGAGAATAAAATTCAGTGTTTGAAAGGTCAGAAGCACAGTTCTTGATATCCCCGAAGGTGAAGGCAAAGTTTGGATGAGAGAAGATGATTTGCGCCTAATATTGAAATTACTAAAGAAAATCTCATTAAATGGCTATACCCAAAGTGTAGCCATTAATTGTTCAAAGACAACTTTGAAAGATGTAGCCAGTGTTGTCATCCAAGGGATATGTTCTTCATCATGTGCTATTTAACATTATTTATCAATCACTTAAAAATGTATACTATTCAAGCCTATGAAATTTCCAGGTGACACAAAATTAGGAGATAAGAAAAACAGTGAATGATAGACTCATACTTCAAAATAATTTTGGTAGGTTAAAGCATTGGAATGGATTTAATCATATGAAAACTAATAATGATATAATAAAGCAATTTTGCAGGCATAATATGAAAGAAGGAAAGCTGCAATTCACCTGTGAAAGATGTGGATGCTTTGGTATCTACTATAAGATCAGTGAATCAACAGTACAATAGGGCAGCCAAACAAAGGAATGCAATTGTAGAGTGAATTGAGACGTATGAGGTCTCATACTAAAGAGCCGATAGTACTGTTGTACTCTGGCTTCGTTATGTCAAATATGAATCATTATATTCATTTTTCATTTTCATATCTGATATGATTATATTCATATTTTTGGAGAATCATTGGCATTCTGGATTTTCTTCAGCAGTGCAAAAAGGGTGGTAATGGAACAGAATTCTATATCATGTTTAGTTAAAGTAGCTAGGTATATGTACATTAAAAAAAAGACTTGGAAATCATCATCAAATGTTATGGAAGTATCATTTAGATGAGATTAAAAAAAATTAGGTCCACAGGAAAAATAATGGAAAACTAGTGAAAGTTTTAATTTTAATTTAATTTTTTTAGAAATCATCCCTTCATATTCAACTCATCCTGTGCCATCTGTATACGTATACATGTACATACATATGCACACCCTCATATATCTATTTATAAACACATAGACCCTCCTATGCACACATATATAGGCATGTACACACATATACATATATACATATATATTCCCTTCAACCATCCTCATACTGAGAAGTCTTATGAGTTATAATTGTTGTTTTTTCTATGTAGGAATGTAAATAGTTTAATAAGTTCCTTATGATTTCTTTTTTCCTGCTTACCTTCTCATACTTCTCTTGCTTCTTGTATTTGAAAGTCAAATTTTCTGTTCAGCTCTGCTTTTTTTGTCGAGAATGCTTGAAAGCCCTCTATTTCATTGAATGACCACGTTTTTCCCTGAAGCATTATACTCCCCTCCCCCCAATTTCCTGCTTTCTTTCTTATCTTGTATGGTTTTGTCTCCCAAAAAGGATTCCATGGTCTATTAATGCTTCCTCTGCTTGCTCATATTGGTAGCCAATTACTTGAATTTTGAGCTCTTTGCCATGGTAGAACTTTGCTTCCAGATTGCAGAGAGCTATGTTCCAAATTGCTAGGAGTTTTGAAGCTTCCAGAGCTATTAGGTGTGCACCCTCCCTGCAGCCCCCACCAGCTCTGGTATACTAAGCCACACACCCCAGGACCACTACCCAAGACTGTGATCCAGATGCAAGCAGTTTAAAGGAAGAGCAGTTACACTCTGAATGGTTGTTTGGGCCCCCTACAATCAACCGTCCAGGAGCCCTGGAGGTAGCCATAAGGCAGTAACTCAGCCACCATGCCTCTGTCACTTCTTGCCCTAGGGTCAGGCACCTGACTACTCTTCTTCAACCAGTTCCAATAGAGCTCCCCATTGATCTTTTACTTTCTTTTTGGAGTTTATGGGTTGAGAAATCTGGAAATCACCCCAACTGCTTGTTATTCACTCCCCTGAAGTCTGATTAGACTGCTAAGACTGGTTGGGACAATCCCAGGGCCAGAAGTGCATGGCTCAGGTGGGATTGTCCTTGGCTGCCAATGTGGTGCAATAGATCTTTCCTGGTGGCCTACCAAGCTGCCTTCAGTGAGAGATTTTTCTCTTTCTGTCACTTTGTGAGTTCTGTAGCTCTAAAATTTATTTAGATTAATTTTTTTACATATATTGGAGGTGGTGGGAGCCAGAACCATACAGAGGTCCTGTTTTTGCTGTCACCTTGGCTTTGCCCCTGAAAGTTATAGATGGATATATTTTTGTCTATATATAATTAAATTTCTAAAACAGATTTTTCCCATACTAAAAAGAGCTGCATCATAATCTAGTGAGTTCCCCATTTCTTCAAAGCTTTGGGATGACTGAAAGCTGTATGACTACCTTTTGACATAATGAAAATGAGTTGAATTTTTACAGTGCGGACTGGATTTGCTTACAAGTACCTTCTAGCGCTCAGATTCTCTTTGAGATAATGACTAGTTAATAAGAATGGTGAGGTCCCCATTGATTAAAGGACATAAATTGATGGATTACATCTGTTTCTGATTCTATTCCTTTTTTTCTTTCAAGCTAGCAAGTGAGTTAACAAAATTATGGGTTTTCAAAATAAGAAAATATTTTGAGGCTCGACCTTTTCTCCATAAATTGCTTAAAGCAGTTGTAAATAATTGGCATTGTTAGGAAGCTAGTCTGGGTATGGAATACTATATTACCTAACTTTTAATATATTATACTGTTTCCTTATTGAAAACTTATCTTCTATTTCTTTTATGTTTATACAAGAAATCCACACACACACACAAACACACACTATTTTTTATGTGTGTGTATATGTACGTTAATTGATTTACCCAGGATAACTAATTTGGTAAGTAGCTGAGACTGCATTTGAACTCAGGTTTTCTTGACTCCAAACATTGCATTATGTATATTGCACTCAACTGATACGTGTGTGAGTGTGTATGTGTTTGTATGTGTGTGTGTGTGTGTTTGTGTGTGTGTGTGAGAGAGAGAGAGAGATTGAGAGAGAGAGTGAGAGAGAGAAAAAGAGAAGAAAACCAGTCTCATAGATAACAAAATGTGGGTTCAAGTCCCATCTGTATTGGTAGATGGAATTTCTTCACCTAGATTTTCCCTCCATACAGGAAATCATATGCCTAGATCGGGGTTGGGAACTTGTGGCCCTCTACGCCCTTAAGTGTGGGCCTTTGACTAAATCCAATCCAAACTTCACAAAACAATTCCCCTTAATTAAAGGATTTGCTCTGTAAAACTTGAACTCAGTCAAACAACCTGACCTATGTCTAATTCCTATATAATGTCTGTGCACTTTAGATTATAAGCTCCCCCAAAGGAGGGATTGATCCTTTTTTTTAATATATCCCTATCACTTAATACAATGTCTGGTCCATTGCAATGTTAGATACTGTCTCTTTTAGATGGTGCCCATTCATATACAACTGATTAAAGCTAAAATGTTCAGAAAATACATTTTCATGTAAATAAAAAAAATTTAAATCAATTTGTAAAGGAGATAAGTTATTGCCTCCATTGTATATAAATATTGTAATGCCTGAAAATAAAAAGAAAAGAATTATGTTTTAATAAAAACTGCTAAAATATGTAGATAAAAATAGTTTTTAAAGGAAGCGTGAGCAATTTGGGATGGAAAATAAACTTTTGTAAATATAAAGACAAATTATTTTGTAAAAATATGGGGTAATGACTTTTTGCATATAACCATTTTGATAGCTTATAAAGGTAGGGAAATATCTTATTTTTTAAAAGGCAGAAAATGTGAGTACAAAGAAACAATTTGAAAGTGACCATGTTAAAAAACTTAAGAGCTGAAGGGCATCGTGGTCCCACATATTATTTGAATATATATATATATATATATATATATATATATATATATATGTATGTTTCTAGATTTACAAGAAATGAAAATAAAAGGTGGAAATCACAGATATTTGGGGACTGTACCATGATGCTTAGACAAATGTAAATTTCATGTGGGGTTGATTAATTTTTACTTTTTAAATTAAAGGTGAATCATTGATTCCAGGAGCCTCTAATTTAGGTCACTCAGAAATATAGAATGTAAAAGACAGAAGATGTAAATTGAAGTTTGTGTGTAAAAGAGATTTAATGTCCTAGAAGAGAAGAAAGGAATAGCAGCAGGATAGGAATAGGGGGGAATCCCAGTTCTTTCAGAACTCAGTGTGGGAAAAAGATAGCAGATGAAGAAGTCTGGTGACAAATAGGTTTCAGCTAGGTGATTCTTGATTGATCTCAAAATCATTGGACAACAATTTCAGTTGTAAATACTGGTTTCTAATGATCACTAGATTTTAGGAAAGGTGAAGCTTCTCAGAAAGGCTCTTTCTTACACAGCAAACGTTATCCTACCCTTTTTGGTAAAACAGACAGAAAACACCAACACAGGTTTTTCAGATTCTGGATAGGAAAGAAATGCTGAAATTTAATTGGATGCCACAGAATTGAAGTAATGGAAGAACATAGGCTTGTTAGCTTAGCCCAGAGAGTTAACGTGAGATGTTTGATCTGACTTCTGTTCTATATAGAACAGAACAGGATGATTAGCATCCTATTGAATGAAGATCTGATTAGTTTGGTTTCTTTTTTCAAGACAGAGATTCTGAGCTCTTTTGCTAAAAGGTCTTTTTGTTACAATCTGATTAGTCAATACAGATGTAAGGTAAGTGGATAGTTTTAAGAACTACTGGTTTGTATTGTCCAGAAAAAGCCTAATGAAATTTGCAGTTCTATGACTTAAAGAGAACTATGACCCAATTTTTAAGTTAATACTGCTTAACTCCTTTTTAAGGATGATTGTAAATCAAAAGAATATTTAAATACTATACGATCTTGAAAATAGAAAAGAAAAGAGGATTTGCCCAGCTGGAGAATTGTGAGTAGAATAAAAGCAGTTAGCAGAGATGTGTTTCTCTGTGGTGCATATGTTTCTGAACAAACCAATGGAATCAGAACCTGTAGTTCAGAATTTTTAAGAACATGAGTTTTTCTCCGCCATTGACTTCTTTGCTTGATTTCTTTAATTATAGGTCCAGATTTCTCTAAAGTTGTTGAGTACATTGGTAAGAATAAAAGTCACTTATTTGTGGGAATTGTCATATATCTGATTATTCAAGCTTACCATATAATAAAATGTGATTTTATTTGTATTTTGATGTATCACAAAATAAATAGGTATTAATAAAATCTAAAACTTTTGTTATTATGAGTT
>JAQQSW010017048.1:0-11543 GCA_028646575.1 Pseudocheirus occidentalis | reverse complement strand
TTGGGACTCAGTGTTATGGTTTCTGAATAAAGACCTTGGTGCTGCCTTCCATGTGGAGAGTTTGCTACATTTTGTGATCCAAAACTATACCAGCATATTCATAACCATCATGGGTGTTGTGAATATCTCATTATTGATACACTACACTAGTCACTACTATCATAGAGAACTTAAGTCAATAACTTGAAACAATGGAGCACTGGGGTGGCTAAGTGGCACAGGGAGCAGCTAGGTGGCAAAGTGAACTGGCCCTGGAGTCAGGAGGACCTGAGTTCCAATCCAGTCTCAGACACTTAACACTTACTAGCCGTGTGACCTTGGGCAAGTCAGTTAACCTCAACTGCCCTGCCTTCTTCCCTCCAAAAAGAAAAACACCAAAACCAAATGGAGTATTGTAACTCCTTTTCAGAGACCAGGGGCTTATTGTTAACTGGTTTTGCCCTCTCTAACATCTCACTATCAATTAAGTATTAATCCTTGCTTAGAATTAAAATTGTACATCCTAAATCATTGGTCATTCTGGTAAGTTTAGCTTGAGATATGAGTACACAAAAACTCTTAATGTTTAACTATACCAATTTTTTAAACTATATTGTTAGTTCAATACCCAATTATCTAGAGGAAGATAATAAATAAGACACATAAATCTATAATAAAAATTTGATAACCATACCAATGAGGACACTCTTCATCCAATTATTAAAGTTCCGAAGGTAAAAAATACGACTCTGGCTTCGTTTCTCCAAGCCAACTTCCTGAAGCTCATTGTAGTGAGCAGCTACTGTTGAGCCATGTCCTTCTTCCAAATGCTGAACAAAGGAAAAAGCAAGACAGTATTAAAACATGTATAAAACTGAGAAAAATAAAAATTAATCTACACAAATGCACCCAACTTAAAATGTAACGAAAAGTTATAAAATCCATTATTCATCAGTATGAATCCATAGACTTCCTTTTTTATGCCACCCTGCTCCTCCTGTTTCTTCACTCTCCAAACCATATCACCTGAGTGTATTCCCAGAATAAGTTATCTGCCAAACTGTCACCTTGTTTATGGTAACCTCCCCACTCCTACACCCCACCACGCATATAATCTTCATCTTTTTTTCTAAGAACTGCAATCAAATCACCACCACCATTAACAAACCTAGAAAGGCTCTATTATTAAGACACTTTACCGATCCACTCAACATCTCTGTTATGTCATAGACTATGATATCCTTCTCTGGCCATTACTTCTATATATATGCGTGCTGTATGCCTAGGCAGCTAGGCAAAAGTACAGCTAGAATACAGGGGTTGGAAGTTCAAATTCCTACTCAACTACTTATTAGCTATGTGACTGTATGTGACTAATAACACTGGCATACTCAGGATGGATGCTAGCACAGGTTCTTAGATCTGCTTTACTAGAAAAGACAGCTGTTCAAGGAGTCAACAATCTTAAAAATTACATTAGTTCAGGGGAAAAGTCAGCACTCTGAACTTCAGAGAAAATGCAAACAAAGAAAATACAAGCAGAAAAATAAAGACCAACAAATAGGGTTTCTGTCTAAGAAATTAGCATAGATCAACAGACAGATCCAACAGTTTGACCAAGGCAATACATACCTAGTTACCAGAGAGAGAAGCACCAACATCTGGGTTTTCAAAGTGGGGGGTGGGGGGGGTAGGGAGAGGGCCAGTGGCGGCTTCCTTAATGGCTACTCAGAGTCTCATCTGGTCAAATCACAAGAACACTCTTCCAATGAATGAGTCCTGGACCAAAATCCTAACCTTGGAGTATATTTACTATATTAAAAATCAGAGGGTATTACAACCCTCATGACTCAGTGCCTAATTAGAAATTAACAAAAGGTATAAAAATCTTCCAACAAGGGAGTCTCCCATAAGCAAGTTTCCCTAAATGGCCTCCATGTGAGGCCTATTAATGGGGAGGGAAGATCTTCAATCCCATTAACATTACAGTGACCCTGAACCTGTCACTTAACTTCTATTTCAGTTTATTCACATGCAAAATGGGAATAATAACTGTGCCTACCTCCCAGAGTTGTCATGAAGACCAAGTGAGATACTGGTTGCAAAGAATTTAGCACAGGGCCTGGCACAGGGTAGGCATTTAATAAATGCTTGTTCCCTTCTCTTCCCCCATTAGAATATAAACTCCTTGAGAAAAATGATTGTCTAGATTTTGTATTTATATCCTTATTGCTCAGCACAATACTTGGAACATGGTAAGCAATTAAGAAATGTTTTTCATTAAATCTTAAGAGGAAGAAAGATTATCTTTTCTCCCTTCTTCCCAAATAAAAAGTTTCTCTTTTAAAATTGTGTTTCCCTTGTTTCATCTAAAATTAGGTTTTAGGGGTGGCTAGGTGGCGCAGTGAGAAGAGCACCGGCCCTGGAGTCAGGAGTACCTGAGTTCAAATCCGGCCTCAGACACTTAACACAAAAGCTAGCTGTGTGACCTTGGGCAAGTCACTTAACCCCAACTGCCCTCCAAAAAAGCAAAAAAATAAAAAAATAAAAAAATAAATTAAATTAGGTTTTAGAACATTAGAAGTACAACTCTTCCAAACTTTTAGAGTTGAGAAAGAACCAGATAATTTAGAAAAATTAATGTACTCAACAATAAACATGTTATTAAATCTTCTAAATGTATGTACAAGGCACTGTAAAGCTACAGATGTCTAACAGTAATGAATAACACTGAAATATAAAATGGCATCTATTTTCAAGTATATTAAACTACAACAGCACAAAGGAACATTTAAGGGACTGTGCTCTGCTTTAAGCAAATCCAATGACCAAAAACAGAATTTACAAAGCAAAGTAAATTTTTACTTTACTATTCACCACAAAATACAGTTTGATTCCAATTTGAAGTGTTTGACTACTACCTTTGTGCATCTGTTTAAAAGAAAATTCTAAGACTGAAAAACGTTATTTCAAAAACATCTTGGCAATATTGCATTATATTACATAAATTAAAATATACCTGTGGTCTCAAGGCCGCGGATTCCCTACCCCTGGTTTAGCTACTAAATAATTTAAAATATTACTTATGATTCATAGTAACTGTGCTTCCTCCTCTGAGATGATTTTAAGAGAACTGTAAATATTATTTGACTTTTTCTGGACGCGCCTTGTCAGTATTGCAGTTTGGTGCCTGCCGAAGTGAACTGAAATCATCAATTCTAATCTTGGGAAATTTTTAGTTATTTGACCCACTAGGTCCTCCAGCACAGCCTTTTTCATGAATACCAACTTTAAAGAACACATTCCCTTAATGAAAGGATTTTTTTCTGTAAAAGTTGTATTCAGTCAAAAAGCACCCAAGGACCTTGAAGGCCACATGTGGCCTCAAGGCAGCAGATTCCACACCCCTGACCTAAATACTATAAAAGCATGAGGTTACACCAGTATAAAATATGGAAGCTAAATAGTTCCTTTATGAATTGCAAGGAAATTAAAGTTGTGCTATGCCTTTAAATAAATTTTTAAATCTAAATGTCTTAAATGTATTAAACTTACTTTGCGTTTTACAGGAACATCTTCACCTTCCAATTTTCTCTTTTTTGAAGGAGTGCCATCTCCACAACTTGAAGTATCATCTTTTGGATTATCATCAGTTTCTAACTTTCTTGTTCGTGAAATGCTCTCTTCATCACCTGCTGCAGCTCTTTCCTCAGGAAAAATTTCATTATCCAACTTTCTTGTCTTTGATGGAGTACCCTCTCCACAACTGGCAGTCTTAACTTCAGGATCATCCTGAAACTCTAGTTTTCTTTTTTTTGGTGTGCTTTCCTGAACACTGTCAGTGTCCCTTCCATCAGAGGATTCAATTTCATTAACATTGACAGAGAGTTCTATTTTGGAAACTGATGCCTCTTCATCTTCTAAGATCTTTTCACAAACCTCTGTTTTTGCATTATCTTCCATTTTGCTGAGTGATCTGAACTTAAAGCTTTAGTTCATAAATGAAAGCTGCAAAAGCAAATATTTTATGTTAAATATGCATAATGAATGAAGAATTATCATTTCTAAATACTGACTCTGGAGGTTGAGCCAAGATGGCAGATTAAGGGCAACAACCCAGATGAATTCTCTCAACATTCTCCTCCATACAACTTTAAAATAACACCTCAAATCAAATTCTGGAGTGGAAGAGCCAAAAGGTATGGGTTAGACTTTTTCTGGCCTAAGAAAATTAAGGAGGTTGGCAGGAATATTCTATAACACTGGAGTAGAGGCCTATCCAGAGTGTGACAATACCAGCAACTTCAGGAGCTCCCAACCCAGAGATAGTAAGAGGGTTGTACAACTAGCCAGAAAGACTACAGGGGACCTTATGCAGGTACTTGCGTGTGTGTGTGCGTGTGCGTGTGCGTGTGTATAGTTCTGGGTGACTGTTCCAGGGTGGAGAAGAATGCTTGTGGTCAAGCTAAAAAGGAGCAGGGGTACTGGTCACATTTCCAGAGCCAAGAAGAGCAGTAGTACTTGAGGCTACAGGACAGCAGAGGCCCTTCCTAAGTAAAGGCCAGAGTATAAACCAGGAGAACAGTGACAACATCTCTAGCCAGATCATTACTACCTTGGAAGCACTGAAAACTTGCAGATCCTCAGAACCAACTTTGAAAACGGTAGCACAAAAAAAGCCTAAAGCCTGAGACTGTCTCTTCACCCTTAGGTAAGCAGAGTCCAACTTCAACATAAAGTTCAAAGTCAAGAAACAGGATCAGAGGACAAGAAAACAACCAAAAAAAAAAAGGAACCCGGAACCTTACTATGGCGGCAAGGAAGACCAAGACATATACTTAGAAGACGACAACAAAGTGAAAACAGCTACAAGCAAAGCCTCAAAGAAAAATGCTAACTGGACCCAAGTCCAGTAAATATTTCCTAGAAAAGTTAAAGAGGTAAGTATGGTATAGGAAATACTGGTTTAAAAAATAAACAATGCAAAAAATATTATGAAAAGAGAATTAACAGCTTGGTAACAGGCAAAAAAAAAATCACTTAAGAAAAGAACTCCCTAATAAGCAGAAGAGGTCAAATGGGAAAGGAAGAAAAAAAAATTCACTGAAGAAAATAATTTCTTAATGATTAGAATTGAACAACTGGAAGCCAATGACTCCACGAGACATCAAGAACTAATAAAACAACATCCAAAAATAAATGAAAAAAATATTAGAGAATATGAAATAACTCACTGGAAAAGCAAGTGACTTAGGAAACAGATGGAGGAGAGGTAATTTAAGAATTACTGGACTACCTGAAAGCTGTGATCAAAAAAAGAGCTAGAATCATATTTTATGCAATTATTTTTTTTAATTCCTCAATATCTTAGATGCAGAGGATAAAACAGAAAATGAACAAATCCACGTATTATCTCCTAAAAGAGATCCCAAAATGAAAATTCACAAGTATATTATAGCTAAATTCCAGAGCTCAGAAGTCAAACACTGCAAGCAGCCAGAAAACAGTGGAAAGTAAAGGGAGGGGGCAGCCAAGCAATTCTTGATTTCTCTCATGAGAATTGATTCAAAGAAGGAAGATATATGGAGAACGAGAGTAAGGGGGGGGGGGGAAGAGAGAGAGAGAGAGAGAGAGAGAGAGAGAGAGAGAGAGAGAGAGAGAGAGAGAGAGAGAGAGACTTACTCAGTTCAGTATAGAAATCTATCTTACCTAACAGGTAAGCAAGAAGGGGAGGTTGAGAGAAAGGGAGGCTGAGGGGCTGCAAAACATAAAAGGGAGGGCAGATTGAGGGAGGCAGTGGTTAAAAGTAAAATAATATTTTAAGAAGAAACAAGATAGAGATAAGAATCAACAGAAAAAATAGGATGGAGAAAAATATACAGTAATTATAACTTTTATCTGTAAATGGGATGAGCTAACCCATAAAAAAAAAAGCAGATAGCAGAATGGATTAGAAACAAAAATCCAACAAAATGTTGTACAGAATAGATACTTGAAACAGAAACACACAGAGGTAAAATAAGGGGCTGGAGTAGAATCTAATATGCTTCAGTTGACATAAAAAAGGCAAGGGTAGTAATGTGATCTCAGAGAAAGCAAAAGCAAAAATAGATCTAACAAAGAGATAATCAGGGAAACTAAATTTTGCTAAAAGGTATTAGAGACAATTAAGTAATATTAAAAAATTTTACACCGTGCTTCTCTAATATATGCCTTACGACTCAAATATATAGGGAATGAAGTCAAACTCATAAAAATAAGAGCCATTCCCCAATAGATAAATGGTCAAAAGATATGAACAGGCATTTGTCAGAAGAAATCAAAGCTATGTCATGTGAAAAAAAATGTTCAAATCACTATTGATTAGAAAAAGGCAAATAAAAACTCTAATGAAGCAACTCACACCTATTAGAAATGATAATTGTTTCAGGGAATGAGGGGAAAATAGGTACACTAATGAACTGTTAGCAGAGTAATGAAGAGGTCTGACAATTCTGGAGAACAATTGAACCAAGCACAAAGAGCTATAAAATTGTGCATACCCTTTGACTCAGCAATATGCTATTAGGTCTCTATCCCAAAGAGATAAAAGAAAAAAAATAAAAGGATACACACACACACACACACACACACACACACATATTTGTAGTCACTCTTTGTGGTGGCAAAGGGTGGTGGAAGTTGAGAATGCTCATCAATTGGGGAACAAATTGTGGCATGATTGTGATAAGAGTACTGTTGTGAACAATAAGAAATGACAAGGAGGATGGTTTCAGAAAAACAAGACAAGACCTGTATGAATTAAGAAGAACCAGGAAAACATTGCACACAGTAATGTTGTAACGATGAACAAGTATGAAAGACTTGGTTGGCTATTCTGCTCAACATAATGATTCAAGACAATTCCAAAGGGTGGCATGATGGAAAAATGTTACCTACCTCCAATGAGAAAACCAATGAACTCTGAGAGTAAAATGAAACACAATTTCCTCACTTTAATTATTTTTGGCAACAAGGCTAATATGGAAATGTTCTGCATGAGTTCAGATGTTTAATTTACATTACAATGCTTGTCTTCTTGGTGTGTGTGTGGGAAGGAGAGAATGAAACTCAAAATTTTTAAATGTGAAAAAAAAATTTCTTGTTCAGTTGTTTTAATCATGTCCAACTCTTCATGACCCCATTTAATGTTTTCTTGGCACAGATATCAAAGTGGCTTATGAAATTGATAAGTGCATTGCGGTTTTAATCAGTAGTCTATCCATTAATCTTGATCATTCAATTAAAATCACTAAAAATAATTATAACAGGAAAAACTACTCAGGAAATTTAGAAATCGATTAATGTCAATCACATTTCTAAATTTGCTTAAAAAAGAAATAATACTAAGTATACACCTAAATCATTATACAATATTGTTATAAAGAACATTTTGTACTTAAATCTGGTAAGTAATCTATAGTATACAAGGTTTTAGTTCAAATAAACTACTGACAAAGTTCAATTTGCCACTTCTATTGCACTATATTTTTTAAAATAAAATTACTTATTTTTAGTTTTCAACATTCATTTCCACAAGTTTTAAATTTTCTCTCCTTCCCTTCCACCTCTCTTCCCAAGAGGCTTGCAGGCTGACATGGGCTTATAATGGCAAGCAAAGAAGTGTTTAGCACCTTGTTTCAGCTACTTAAGTATTTATTTAGCACCTTGTCTAAGCCCTTTGTGATTTGAAGGTGGGAGGAACTTGCTGAAGCAACAAGAAGGGTGGGACAGGAAGGAGAACCACCATATAAGTAGGAGCACAAGCTGGGACTGAGCAGAGCTGAGAAGGAGAAAACTTGTGTCTGGCACTGTTTGCCTATTCTGTGCTGATTTGTATTTGTGATACTTTGTATTTCTCAGACCTTGTTTGTAGGTCTGTATTGATTTTACAGGCAGACAGTGAATTGATGATGGTGCCAGCAATGTGTTTGAATGCTGTTTTGGTTCTGTTAAGCTTTGTCTTCCCAGAAACAGAAATGCTGAAGGACTAGAGGTGGACTAGACACCAGGAGCTTCAATATGGAACAGGAACTGTACGAGGAGCTGGATGAGGAGCCGAGAGCTGCCTATGAATCCAGGTGACAGTTGGGTGAATTCAGGGAAAAGCTAGAACCATGGAAGAGGAACCCATGGAATCTGGGACCCGGCCTCCAGCCAAGATGAAAAGATCTCCCCTTGGGTACTTAGCACTGAATGACAAGATCATGATTTACTGTGACCTAGGCATGGGAGAACTTTTTACTTTGTAACTTGTACCCCTTAAGGATGATCTGAGTTAAGGATGATTGGAAGTTAGTCTCCAATTAAAAAGAAATAAGACTTTCTGACTGAGAGATTAAGATAAGGTGACCTAGGGGAGGGAGACCTTTGTATTATGAATGGTATCTTTTGTTTAAAACTATGTGGTCATTTTAGTGATAAGTTGTTATATCACTGTGAATGCTGTACTCTGGTTTCTGTGAATGCTTAGCCTTAGTTTATTGCTGAGTAAATAGAGTGTTCACTATACTACGTGATAAGAACCTTAGACCTATTCACAGCAGCAGTCCACTGGAGAGCTGCTTGTGCTTGGCTTTACAGGGCTCTACATACATTCCTATTAAACACATGTTCACATTAGTCATGTTGAATAGAAGAATTGTAACAAATAGGAAGAACCACGAGAAAGAAAAAAACCGAAACAAAATAAAAGAAAATAGTCTGCTTCATTCTGCATTCCAACTACACAGTTCTTTCTCTGGATGTGGATGATACTTTCCATGTGTCCTTTGGAATTGTTTTAGGTCCTGGCATTGCTGAGAAAGGATAAGTCTATCAAAATCAGTCCTCACACACTGTAGCTGTTATTGTATACAATATTCAGGTTCTGCTCACTTCACTCAGCATCAGTTCAGGTTTTTCTGAAGTTCACCTGTTTATCCTTTCTTACAGCTCCAACAGTATCCCATTACATTCATATACCACAACTTGTTTAGCCATTCCCCAACTGATGGGTATCCCCTCGATTTCCACTTCTTGGCCACCACAGAAAGAGCTGCTATAAATATGTACACGTGGGCCCTTTTCCCATTTTTATGATCTCTTTGGGATATAGCCCTAGAAGTGGTATTGCTGGGTCAAAGGGTGTGCACATTTTAATAGTCCTTGGGGCAGAGTTCCAAATTGCTCTCCATAATGGCTGGATGACCTCACAGCTCCATCAACAATGAATTAGTGTCCCAACTTTCCCACATCTTCTCCAACATTTATCATTTTCTTTTTATGCTGTGTTAACCAACCTAATATGTGTGATGTGGTACCTCAGAGTTGCTTTGATTTGCATCTCTCTAAGCTATAGTGATTTAGAGCATTTTTTTTTCCTATGACTATAGACAGCTTTAAACATAGCACCAAATTTAGAGGAAGTTTAATTCCTTAAAACTAGGCTTTAGAAAGGAAGAACTTTAAAATGGTTTTAAACTAAAGCAGGGAAGAGGTCTGGATGAAATAAAGTATATGAAAGTACTTTGTAAACTGTAATATTGTATACAAAGTAATTTAAGAGAACTAGGAAACCAAAGGACTTTAGAGCTGGATCAGACATTTGTTTTCTGATAATCAAATGTTTTCAGACATTGATGATCAGTGATTCCCAACTTCTGAGCAAGACTATTTCAAGGAGTGCACCAAGCAGCATCATGATCTTGATTTGGTTTCAACAAAATATACATTACTCAGTTTAACAAATAATTTCTATTGATTAAATAAACAACATGCTTTATGTGTATCTGTTTTTAAACATAGATATTGCAACTAAAAACTAAAATGTATATTCACTTAAAAGCATTACTGAATACATACATGCTTTTTTTTATCATGGATAACTGCACCCACTTTGGCTTCTATAACTTGATTCTGCCCTCTCCTTCCTCTCCTGAACTAACAACTCTCCTTTGTTGTATAAATTTAACATGCTGACGCCACAAACTAAGCATAGGTGACCCACTAGAACAACTCTTCTCTCTCTAGGTGACCTCATTAGCTCCCATTATTTTAATTCTAAGATAACACCAAATCAATATACTCAGTTCTCCCCTCAATTCTAGCCCTACATCACTATGTGCTGAGCATCTCAAACTCAGAATGTCCAAAACAGAATTCATTCCCGGCCCCTACCCCCCCTTTTTTGTTGAAGACCATAGAACTCTCAGGCTTTAGATGCCATTGTCAACTTTTCCTTAGTCTTCAATACACATCTAATCATTTACAAATTTTGTAGATTCAGCCTCCAGGCCTCTTATACCATCTTTCCACTCACAGCATACTTACTGTGCTTTCCCACTTCACTCTAGACAGACCTCTGCATCTTGTACTCTTTCTTTCCATCTTCTTAATCTGACCAACTCCCTGGTGTTAGATGTTTTATTCTTGGTCATCTCTCCAGAACTAGGTGCTCTCTTCTCTCATTGCTTCCTCTCTGACTCAACTCAACCCAACCTAACATACACAGGACTAAGAGTTGAAGTGTGCCTTCTCCAACTGCAATCATCCTGGTGAAGGCCCTCATCACCTCACAGCTGGATTATTACTAGTGCAATACCCGGTCTGTCTCACCCCATTCCAATCCATTCTCCATTCAGCTTTCAAACTGTTCTTACTAAAACACAAGTCTGACAATAAATAACATTTAAACTCCAGTAGCCACCTATATCAGCTCCAGGACCAAATATAAAATCCTCGGTTGGGCTTTTAAGGCTCATGATGACTTCCTTTTCAGTTTTCTTAAAACTTACTGCCCCTCCAATGATCCAAGAAGACTGGCCTCCTTGCTGCTCCTGGAACATAACACATCTCCCAAAAATGGGCATTTTTAAATGGCTTTCCCCAATGCCTGGAATGTTCTCCTCTCATCATCTCTGGCCTTCTAGTTTTTACCTGGCTTCTTTCAAGTGACAGCTATAGCTCCATTTTCTACAGGAAGCCTTTCCTAGTTCTCCTCAATCTTGATGACTTCCCCCTGCTATTAACTTCCAATATGGTTTGTGCGTGTATCTTGTTTGTATGTAGTGTGCATGTTATTTCTCCCACGCTTTTTAGCATGATGTTTTCAACTGCAGACCTTTGAGCTATCATCCATTCTCTCCTTGATCCTTTATCTGCCAGCTCCCAGATTCCTGACAAGCATTCCTTCTCCTAGCTCAGGTTGACTCCTTCTTGCCGTCCTCCCAGATGTTAACATGTCTCTTCTTCCTCAATTTCCTATGTGTTGGGAGCCAGATTGTTGGGAGCCAGCGACCTTAGCACAGGTGCCCCCGACCCTCCATGAGAAAACCACACCCCCAAGAGCCGATTCTGGGAACAATTCCAAGAATCAGCCAACCGCAGCCACCCCCCTGCAGTAGATGTCCCAACCGCAGAATGTTCTGTACCATGAAGCAATTAATGCCCCTACATTTTCTTCATACCTTCTTTCTTATAGTTTAACTATATAAGCCACGCCCTGAGAACATTAAAAGGGACCTTGACAAAACTTTGCTTGGTCT
>JAQQSW010017047.1:0-11543 GCA_028646575.1 Pseudocheirus occidentalis | reverse complement strand
AGACCAATAACATCAACATTATTGATTTTTTAAATTTAAAGAAAATCCTGCTAAAAATATTCTAGTAATTTATCAAAAAATGATCATTCATTGTGAGCAAATTGGACATATACCATAAATACAAGGATCATTCAATATTAGGGGGAAAAACCTTAATCACATTATTAAAAATCCAATATCTTGTTCATGGCCAGGTACATATTAAGGAGTAAGGGGTAAGGAATCTGAAAAGGGAGAATGGAGCTAAGTTATGAGAAGCATCGAATGCCAAAAAGAGCATCTTGTACTTGCTCCTGGAGGCAAGAGGAAGCCACTGGAGTTTATTGAGTAGAGGAGGTGATATGAAGAAGCCACTGAAGTTGGTAAAGTGACTTCCCCAGGCTCATATAGCTAGTGAGACTCTGAGGCCAGATTTGAACTTAGGTCTTCCTGACTCCAGGCCCAGCCCTCTATTCACTGAACCATCCAGCTAGAGATGATTACTAAAAATGAAACAGAAAACTTCAACAACATAAAACTGAAATGCTGCTGCATAAATAAAATTAGTGTTACTGGCATAAAAAGGGAAGTAGTTTGGCCAAAACAACAACAACGAACAGCTTTGAATCAAGTGCTTTGATAAGATTCTGATATCTGAATTATATAAACAACTAACAGAAATGTATGGATAAAAACCATCCTCTAATTTATATGAACAAATAGTTCTCAGAAGAATTGCAAACTATTAACTATAAAAGAATGCTCGAGATTACTTGTAATAAGAGAAACATAATAGTTTTTTTTTAATCAACAAGACTTTACTCACACCTTAAACATTGGCAAATGTAACTAAAGATGATGGGAACAGATGTTGGGAGGGTTGTGGAGAAACTTGAGGACAAATGCTTATTCTTTCCGTCCTTCATCAAGTCTTTCACCATGTCCCTAACCCTCCCCAAATTTGCTAAAGAATTCTCACTTCATAATTCACTGAAAAAATTGAGACAGAGCTCCCCCTTCTCCTTTTCTCCTGATCTCACACCCACCAGACGTCTATTTTCCTCCAGTAAACCCACCTTCATCTCTGTCTATGACAAAGGGGTATCCCTTCTCCTTGTCCTCTAGACACGTGTCTTTCCAGCAGATTGCCCCAATTATCATCCACTTTCATCCTCTCTTATTTACAATCTTTCTATCTCCATTGGTATCTTTCATCCCACCTACAAACACATCCATATGTTTCCCATTTCATCCCAAGATTTCTCCACCAGCTCTCCTCTAATATCTCTCCTTCACCTTCTAAGCTAAATCCCTTGTTAGAGCCATCTATACTAAATATATCACCACTTCCTCTCCTCTCATTCACTTCTAAACCTTTGTCATCTGTTTTCTACCCTAGTCAAGTAACTGAAAATGCCATCTTTTAAGTTACCAATAAGACATCAATTGCCAAATTAATTATGCCTGTTCCAAGTCTTCATCTTTTTTGACCTTTCCACAGCATCTCACACTGCTGATTACCATACCCTGGGAGGGTACTCTACTGTTTCTTTCTTGATACTGCTTTCTTATGGTTCTCTGATTACCCATCTCACTAGTCCTTCTCATTCTCCTTTACTGGATCATCAGCCAAACAATGTTCACTAACCATGGGTTTCTCTTAAGTCTCTGTCCTGGAACCTTTTGTCTTTTCTCTCCATAATGTCTCCTTTGATTATATGATTGGCAATTTGATGAAATCATTTGCTCCCATGGTTTAAATTACTATCTCTAGACAGGTAATTCCCAGACCTATCCATTCAGGCCTAACTCTCTTCTAAGCCCCAGTCACAAATCACTGCTTTTTATACATCTCAAACTGGATGTCCCATAAACATCTCAAATTTAACATGTCCAAAAAAGAACTCATTGTCTTTTCCCCTAAATGCTCCACTCTCCCCAACTTTCCTATTACTATTGTTGTCTCTTCTTCTATGACATGTCATATAAATATGTGTGTGTGTGTCCTTTTGTCTGCATTCACCCTGGGGATAGGTCATTCATTTTGTCTGCCTTTCCAGTTTTCTTACATCTTACTCTCTTGTAGCCATTCTACAATTCAGCTACACTGGCCTACTTCATCTCACAGCTCATTTACAGACTATTTTCCATGTTTTCAATACTCTCTCTCCTTTTCCTCCCTTCCCCTATACCTCCATCTCAAAAACCCAGTACAGGCTCTTATCACCTTTATCCTGGACTACCTTACTGAATTGCAGTGACTTACTGAATCACTAATTAATTTATGAAATTATGAAATGAAGCAGACATCCCAGGTTCTTTGGGTCCTCACCAGGAAAGACCACGATGGGAGATGGAAGAAAGGCTGTAATCACACAAAAAGTACAAAGAGGTCCAGAGGCAGATCTAGTGGAGGCTGTGATAGGGTGGTGGAGTAAGGCAGGTAGATGGAGGTGAGGGAGGTACCGAGAGAATCATTCCCGTAGCCATGGAGTAGAGTGGGGATCATCTGGCAGCATGGCCCGATGAGGATGGAAGACTCCTTGGAGGACAGGATTTGAGATCCCGTGATCGCATTTTTCTAGGCTTTTGGCAGGGGGACAGACTCTTATCTGTGCTACCCTGGGGATAGGTCATCAACATATCCAAATCATCTCAAAAATGTCAGCAAATATTTCAAGTTGATTTATCCATTACATCTTATTGTTATCAGCACCATTCCTGTTCTGCTAGTGTTGCTTGCAGATGTCTAGAATTTGAGATTTGCATATCATGTGACCAAAAAGCCCTAACAACAAAGCCTAGATGACTTCCCTGATTCAGCACACATTACCAGGATGTGATTTGGGGGAAATATATGATACAATTAGAAGATTCTCCTCGCTTGGTATTTAGGATGATTCATCCATAACATCTGGGTTCTTTGCAATTTTGCTGCTATGGCACTTTATTTTGGCTGTTTAGTCATGTTTCTGTCACATCTGACTTTTTGTGACCCCATTTACGGTTTTCTTGGCAGAGATACTGGAGTGGTTTGCCATTTCCTTCTCCAGCTCATTTTACAGAAGAGGAAACTGAGGCAAACAGGGTTAAGTGACTTGTCCAGGGCTACACAGTTGGCAAGTGTTTGAGGCTGGATTTGAACTCAGGTCTTTCTGGTGCTCTATTGACTGTATCACCTAGCTGCCCTCTTGCCACTTTATACAGGCTACTTAAAAATTTACTTACCATACTGACTAGAAGTGGGCAAAGGGGATCAAGGGAATTAGAACAAGACACAATTTGAACATTCCTTCCAATTAAACTAACTATCTCGAGTACCTACCTCTTCCAACTCATCTAATCAGCTAATAAAGCACACGTCTGAACAAGTCACCTCCTTATTCAGTAAACTCTGGTGGCTTCCTATTTTAATCAAGACCAAATATAAAAGTCCTCTCTTTTACATTGAAACCCTTCCCAGCCTGGGCCCTTCCTGCCTTTCCAGTTTTCTTACATCTTACTCTCTTGTAGCCATTCTACAATTCAGCTACACTGGCCTACTTCATCTCACAGCTCATTTACAGACTATTTTCCATGTTTTCAATACTCTCTCTCCTTTTCCTCCCTTCCCCTATACCTCCATCTCAAATGCTCTTTAAGGATGAGCTCAAATCCGACCTTCAGCACACCTTTCCCAGCATCCTCTACCTCCCATCTTTTTCCACCTTCCCTCTGAAATGGCCTCCCATCCTCTCTGAGTATATCTTGTATGTACATCATTGTTTTTATGTTGTCTTCCCATTTCAATTGTGAGCTCCTTGAGGGCAGGGACAGTGTCTTTACCTTTCTTTCTATTGATGGCTTTTAAATAAATGCTTGACTGAGAAACTGACTGATTAACACGCAGTTAGTGGCTGGAATTGCTCCGACCATCCTGAAAAGCAATTTGGAATTATGCTAAGAAAGTGACTAAAATGTCCATATCTTTTGACCCAGAGATTCTACTGCTAGACATATACGACAAAAAGAAATCGTCCAATGGACTTCCAAAATATTTGTAGCCACACCTTTTATGGTAGCAAATAACTAGAATCTTTGTCAAATGTTTCATCAGAATCACGATATCAATGGCATTCATCTACTATTGTTGCTTAGTCATTTTTCATTTGTGTCTGACTCTTAATGACCTCATTTGGGCTTTTCTTGGGAAAGATCTTGGAGTGATTTGCCATTTACTTCTCTAGCTCATTTTTACAGGTAAGGAACTGAGACAGTGTTAAGTCTTGCCCAATGTCACATAGCCAGTAACTGTCTGAGGCAGGATTTGAACCCAGAAAAATGAATCTTCCTGGCTCCAGGCCTGGCACTCTATCCACTGTGCCACAGAGCTGCTGACAAATTATGTAGTAGCAGACCCCAAATGAATAACGTTTTACTGATCTAAAATCCGAAATTCAGCAATTCGGTTTTCCTATCTTTAACACGTTCAGAATGCAGAGAGGCATTAGGGGATGGAAACTCTCTTTAACCAGAAATGAACACTTAAACATTGGGGCCCAAACTTGGTTTGTTTATTTCTGCTACAGCTCTATAAAAACCCTGTACTCAGTATGTATTCTATTCAATTCAATTCAATTTAATGTAGTTCAATTCAAGTGTCATTGGTCCCTGGATCATGCAAGGATCTCTGCTTGGTTCCCAGGACATAAAGACAAAAGGAAAGCAGAGCTCCTGCCTTCAATGCTAGTAGTGACAAATGTTAATAGTGACAAAGACAATAATAGACAGAATTTTTATAACAGAGAAACAACTCAAGCTATGTAAGAATAGAATGGGCTGGGAATTTGAATAAGTGAGTAGGTCAACAACATTTTAAAACTGTGTTAAGTAACTAGTAACAGTTACACTGTCTTTAAAAAGAAAACTGTATTCTACAGTGGTTGAGAAATTATGGTTAACTGTGTTTTGTCCCTACCCTTATCATCTGCAATAAAGTTCAAGTTACCTAAAAGTAATACAATTACAAGACTTGGTACAAGATAGTAGAAACTGCTCTATTTAGAGACAAAGCATCTAGGCTCAAATCTATCACAATTTTTGCGACATTGGACAAGGCTGAATATGACCTTTTACTCCACTAATGGTCCCTCTCTCCCTTTTTACCTACTAAATTGAACATATGAAATATCTTCTTTCTTTCTTTCTTTCTTTCTTTCTTTCTTTCTTTCTCTCTCTCTCTCTCTCTCTCTCTCTCTTTTTCTTTCTTTCTTACTTTTAGAAGCAAACAGGATTAAGTGATTTACCTATGGTCACATGGCTAGTAAGTATTTGAGGCTGCATTTGAACTCAGGTCCTCCTTGACTCTGGGGCTAGTGTTCTATCCAATGTGCCACCCAGTTTCTGCTATGAAATATTGTTTGAAATGTTAATGTGTATTGTATAAAATAATTTAATCTCAATTTAGAACCTCTGTTTCAAAGCACAGCAACCTAAGGAGGGCAGCACTGTAGTGGATAGAACACTAGACCTGGAGTTAAAAACATCTGAGTTCAAATTAACCCTTACTGGGGTGGGGAACCTGTGGTTTCCAGGTCACATGTCGCCCTCTAGGTCCTCAAGTGAGGCCCTTTGACTGAATCCAAACTGCATAGGACAAATACCCTTAATAAAACTATTTCTTCTGTAAAACTTGGACTCGATGAAAAGGTCACACCCAAGGAACTAGAAGGTCATATGTGGCCTGGAGGGTTTTTCACCACTGCTTTTTAGACACTAGCTGCCTGACACTTGCCACTTGACTTAAGGTCTGTCTACCTCAATTTCCTCATCTCTAAAACGTTAATAATAATCTCAACCTCCCTCACAATTCTCAGTGTTGCTGTGAGCATTAAATGAATTAATATCTATAAACTAGCAAGTCCCCAGAGCGGTAATGTGTATTCAGGCTCACACTGTTCCAAGTCTGTTGCTTTTGTTCAGTTGTTCAGGTTCATCCCACTCTATGTGACCCCCTGGACTGTGGGACACCAGTCTCTTGTGTCCTGCACCTTCTCCCAAAGTCTGTCCAAGTTCACAATCATAGATGCCATGACACCGTCCATCTTATTGTATGCCAGCCCTTTTTTCCCATTGTTCACTCCATTGGTTACAACCCTTCTATAAAACCAGACTATTGTACAATGTGAGAGCATTTGCAGATTCTATACATGATTGCATGCCACCATGGTAGGATGGGGTAGGTGGGAGGGAGGAAAGAAAATTTGAAACTGAAGGAATTGTGAAACTGAATCTTGTAAACTAGAAGTAAATTAACAAGTCAATGAAAAAAAGATGTTTTTCCCATTTTTCAATTGAGTAAACTGAGGCAAATTGGATTGAGTGACATACCTAAGGTCACATAGGTAGTAAATGTCTGACGTCAGATTTGAATACAGATCTTCCTGAGTCTAGTCTGAACCTTCTTATGACAGCACCACCGTGCTACCTGATACATGGCAGAATCAAGATGAAAGTCCTGGTCTCTGAGATTCGAAATCTCAAATTATGCAGTTCTCCCACAGTATTTTTGCTGATTCTCTGACAGAATGAAAGAGACAGTTAAATGGAAGTAATAGGATGACAGGTCTGGATTTCAGAAGGACCTTAGACATAGTCTAGTCCAATTCCTTCATCATATTTCTGATGAGGAGACTTGAAGCTCAGAGATTTAGTTACTTGTCCAGTCAGTGTCCTTAGTGCACAGCAGGGGCTGCCCTGAAGGGCCCACCCAGTGCCTCTGATTCCACATGGAGCCTTCTCTCACCCAAGGCCTGTCCTGTCAGCCAAGTCACTTTGGACAGTGATTCTACTGAGCCTAATGTGACTCCTCATCTGTAAAACAGACAGACTGGAGCTGATCATTCCAAAGGACTCTTGGAGCTCTAAAACTGGTGACACTTTGTGTGCTCTGCCCTCCTTATGGCAGAAGGCTCTTGATCCAACTAACAACTACTACTTGGTTTGGTATATTGACCAACTTTTGGGCCTGAAGTTCAGAAGACCCAAGTTCAAATCCTACAGCGGATCCTTTATTAGTGAGGTGACCCTAGTCAAGTCATTTTCTTAATCTCTCCAGGCCTCAGTTTTGTAAAATGGGGATAATGGCACCTATATCACCAGATTTTGTTGAGTCATTTCAGTCCAGGCCTACTCTTCATGAGTCCATTAAGTCTTTTCTTGGCAAAGATACAGGAGTTGTCTGCCTTTTCCTTCTACAGTTCATTTTACAGATGAGCAACTGAGGCAAACAGGGATCAGTGACTTGCCTAGGGTCATACAGCTAGTTAGTGTCTGAGACTGGATTATAATTAAGGTCCACCTGACTCTATGCCCAGTGCTCTGTCACCTGCCCCACATTGCGCCCCCTCATAGGGTGGGAAGGATCAAAGGAGTGAACATCATATCCTCATGTCTCACGTGGGTGCACTGCTCGGGGGCTTCTGACTTTTCTACCGTGCTCCTGTGTTGAATACCTCCCTTGGTGCTCTCTCTCAAACCTTTTCCTTATTTGACCAAATAAGATTAAATATTATTTCCAAATCTGACCTCAAACCTAATTTTTCTCTTCTCTTCCTTAATTAAGATGGTAAGCTCCTTGAAGGCAGGGCCTGTCATTTTTTATTATGTGTGTCCCCATCCCTTAACATGGCACATAGTAGATACTTCATGTTTACTGATTAACTGAATGGAAGAAACCTTTTAAACAGAACTTGGGTAACCATTGAAAGGAGTACTTTAAATATTAAGTAGGTGTTCATCTAAGATTCATTACAACTCTAAAAATAATTATTATTTTATTCAATGTCCTTTAGTTTTTGATAGAAAAGATGCAAAAAAATCATGTTTAATTTTAGCTTTCATTATAATATCATGGTCAGGTCATCTTGAAAAACTCTTTAAACTTAAAGATGACTCCTGTAAGTTCTGTGTCTCTTCAGACCTATACATCTATTCTTGCATTTAGATCAGATACAAATCTGAGAGTCAGAAGACAAAGCTGTATGTTGATTACCAATGGCTCCTGAAAATTGATATATAATTGTCCATGTTTTGCTTTTCAAGGGATTGAAGTCATGTCAGTGCCACATCCAGACCTATTGATTTGCACTTCAGTCAGTTTTTTGTAATCAGGGAGTGTATAAAATATTGGATTCCATTCCAGAAATCGTCTATAGCCTCTTATCAACTCCTCACCTAGGACCAAAAATGAGAAACATATATTTCTCCTCCACTGCTACAAAACTTAAGATATTGAAGGAAATCAGTTCTCCCAAAGTTCATATATAGTGAATCAAAGGCTTATTTCAGATGGTAAAGCTTTATACATCTAATGTTCAGACAACAATTTGTAAATATTTGAATTAAGCAATATTAAAAGCTTTTTATAACAAAGAAGTGGTTACATTTCACAAAGATAAAAACACTAGGAGAAACTCATATTACACCTTGGATCCTATGTGATCCAAGTGATTCATCCCAAACAATACAGGTCAGGTCCCATCTCTCTGCGAAGCAGGCTTCCTTCAATCACATCATACTTCAGGATAGCTGGCATGTGTCTCTATTCCACAGTGGCAATTCCTGTCCCAGGCCATTAGAATGTACCCATTTTTGCCCCAATCTTTACCCCAGCTGAAAAGAAAGTTAAGTATTAAGCTTCAATGTACCATCTAAAAACACATTACTTTAAGGGCACAAAGTAACCTGACACTTAATGTGACTGAATTCAAAAAGTAATTGGATCTCTCAGAAATCAAAGCAAATATTTGCTGGTGACGATTGTTGTGGTATAGTTTATTAGTTATGACCAACTCTTCATGATGCCATTTTTAGGTTTTCTTGGCAAAGATACTGGATGAGTTTGCCATTTCCTTTTCTCCCTTGTTTCCCACATGGGGAAACTGAGGCAAATGGGGTTAAGTGACTTGCCCAGGGTAATACAGCTAAGAAGTGTCTGAGGTCCAGTTTGAACACAGGTCCTCCTAACTCCAGGGCCAACTCTCTCTTTCTACGTGAACACTCAACTGCCCTGTTCCTGAAAACCACTCTCTCAAAAATAAGCACTTTCAGGTTTTCCAAATAAAGTGCTTTCCCCAGAGAACTTTTTTAGTCAGTCTGACAATAACCATATGAGAACTGTTCAACAAACTAGACAACAGGAAATCTTTTGTACTATCAAATCATAAGTGGTCATGGAAAGTGTGAGGAACCATTGAGGAACTCTCATTCTACTCTGGATCCTAAAACCAGGGCCCCTTCTACCCATGAACATCCCTTCTCCATTTCACAGAATCCCAGGAACTCTATACTTCTTCCTCCTCACCTTTGTTTGAAATGAAATAACCAGGAACTCGCAACAAGCAGGTCAGGGACATTTCAGGCAAGATGTTGGTTTATCTGTTCTTGATAATTCCGTATTTCTTTTATTTTTAGTAACACCATAGCCAACAACCAGCACACCATGATTTAGCTCTCTCCTGCTGCATCACGGTTCATAATAAACACCTAGAACATTCAAGTGAAATATGAACTTGGGAAATACTAAATAGTGAATAGAAATAATGCAGATAAGTGCATTGCTACAGAAATAATTAAGAACAAATGCTTACCAGGCTTATAGAACCGGAAGGAAAAAATGTGATGCATCAATAGCATCAGAGATGGGACCCACAGTTGCCACAGCCCTTGTGAGAGTACTTTCCATCCCAAATGGGATGTCCACATACCCAATGACATTGGCAGTGGCAGCTTCTGGCTTTTACTGACAGATGCCATCCTTTAAAATCAAACAGATTAGAGTCTGATCCCAGTGTGGTTGCAGCTTTTAGGTATAAGATTCCTGTAGGGAGAAGGTAGGAATAGTGACAGTCTGGTCTGAAGTTGGTGTCCTGTTGTGCTATAGCAGGGCCCCTGCTGAATCCACAAGTTTCCCTTTCTTTGCCCTTGGAGAGTTCTCTGTTCTCTCCTTCTCTTCTTGAGGGTGAGAGCAGGGACTCTTCAGAGACTGGAAGTCCTTGGTGGGGAGTAGATATTGAACACCTGTGGCTGCAGCCTGAGCTGGGCTTAGTGATAGAGGTTAGGCAGGACAGACCTTAGAGTCGTGATGGTGAAGGCAGAGATGCTAAGGTGAGATCTGGAGCAGAGTGAGGAAAGCAGAATGGGGTGCAGTAAGATGGAGAACAGACCATAGTGTGACTGGCCTAGGCTGAAACCCCCAGCTGTTGTGACACTCACTGGGAGGCGATCCCCCTATTTTTTCCAGCTGCTTGTTGAACTGACTTGATATAGTTCCAAATACATACTTGCCATTTTTTTTTCTTCAGCTATGAACTACCAGAAAGTTTGTGGTAGAAATGATTGAGTAAAATAATTTCTTTACAGTTTGACTGCATCTAGTAAAAAATATGTATGGCCACGAATCAATAAGGATTTATTAAAAACCTACTGTGTGCCAGGGGCAGCAAAGTGGCACATAGGATAGAATGCCAGGCCTGGAGGCAGAAAGACTCATCTTCCTGTCACTGTGCGACCCTGGGCAAGTCACTTAACCCTGTTTGCCTCAGTTTCCTCATCTGTCAAATGATTTGGAGACAGAAATGGCAAATTACACTAGTAAACCCCAATGGGGTCATGAAGAGTAGGACATGGCTAAATAATACTAACAATAATTACACGAAAATTTCCCACATGTGGAGCAAGGACAGAATCATAGGGATTCTCATAATTTTATTATTTTGGAGCATTATTTTGTTTCTCCCACCCATTCCCCCTTGCCATATTCCTACATATTGAATCAGGGATGGTGTTCCCACTACTTACTGGTCCACCTTGGCATGGGAGGGTGAGCAGTCTGATTGGTCTGAAGAATGAAAGTCTTCTAGTAAGGAGCGGGGAGATCATGTCTCACACTGAAGCCAGCATTTGAACTGAGCTTTACAAACAAGTGAAGAATTCTAAGAGGTAGGAGTGACAAAGCTGTCAAAGGAATCACAAAGCTGATGAAGATTTCTTCCTGTATCATAATACAGTTAGACTTTATTCATACAGAATTTGTCCGTGTTTCATTTTTTAATTTATTTTTATGTTTTCTTGTTTACATTATTCATTTTTATTACATTTTTGAATTACACATTTTCTCCCCGTCTTGCCCCTGCCCCAACCCTAAAACAGTAATCCCACTGTAAATCCCCTCCCCTGCTCTGCTGTCTTATTTTCTGGTAGGGCAGGGAGGGTCTCCCTATCCCAGCCCCTGTATATCTTAATTCCTAGTTGCAGGTATTGGAGAACTTTGAATTCTAGATTCTTTCGATTCCTACCTTGTCACCCACCTGCCCTGGAAGGACACTCAGTTCAATACAAGTTATGGATGTGAGATTATACAGGACATCTTCATAGTGGACATATTCTGACAGTGATCGTCTGTCTCTCCTTCCTATCCTTCCCCCCCCCTTGTTCTGTTCTCTACCCTGTCCCTGTCCGTTTACTGAAGTGTGTGCTTCCAGCATCCCTCCCCCAGACCCTGCCCACCCCTCCATCCTCCCCCC
>JAQQSW010017046.1:0-11543 GCA_028646575.1 Pseudocheirus occidentalis | reverse complement strand
GACTTGGACAAAATGTAGAGAAAAGGCCCTGCCTTGGCCTCACCTCTAAGTATTGGCCATGCAAACACAAGAGAACACAAATGGATTCCAGAATCTTCCCCATACCTCCTCCCTGACAGCTTTTGTTTCTATCTCTGGACAAGCTGTAGTTTTCTGCAAAATCTTTTCATTGCCTCCTTCACAAGACTGAAGTGAGGAAAAGACTTTTCAGACTTTGGAACTCTATATGAATGTTAAGTTGCTGCCTCTGCTGCTGCTGCTTTTATTACTCACCTAAATCAGGCTTTGATCCCATGAGGATGCAAGGAAATGTCACCCCATCTTTGATCCAGGGTGGGTCTCAAAGGCTATAAAGAGGCTAGACTCAGATGAGAATTGTGGCTCCCATGCCCAGATCAAGCAAATTACAGCTCCAGGCCTGAAAATCTTCTCCCACACTCAGTACATAAAACCTAATTCCACTACCAGCTGCTTGCCCGCATTTTGTTGCCTTCCCAGCAGACAGAATGAGATGGCAAAACAGATCAGCAGAGGATGGTCTGTCAGCTTAACCAATGAGACGCCCTTCAGTCTGTCATCAGGGAGAAGCTTCCCACTGTTAAAAAAAAAAAAAAGAAAAGAAAAGAAAGGAAGAATGAAAAAGAGATAAAGAAAATGTAAAGAAAAAACCTTGTGAAGAAAGCCATTTCACTGATACGTCTGCATTTGTCCCTTCCCTCCTAGTATACATTGCTGAGATGACTTTGGATTAGGTGCCAGCAGGCCCGTTCATTAACCATGAAGGTCAGCAGCTTTTGAGGTCTAGAGAATGGACAATTCAGATGTGCTGTTTATAACCTTACCTGTAATGAGAGTCCTGAGCTTTTCATTTCCTGAGATGTCTAGTTTCTCCAGTTTCACATAGGAGCAGTTCTGATTCTTCTTATCATCTTCTTCTCCCTTCTCAGAAGCTGATCAAGGTGATTTCTTCCCAACCCCCTCTTCTGAATCCCCACCTCATCAAGGATTTTTTTTCCCCTTGTTCCCCAGTCGCTTTCTGAGTCAGTGTGTTTTAAACACCCTGACTCATATAAAAGTGACTCATGGCAGTTGCTGAGAAAGGAACATTTTACGTGGCAGATGCTGCATTAGGTGGGGTTGGGGGAGATATTAGTCCCGTTGTGTGTCTGTCACTGCTATCGGCTATTACAGAGAGCAGTGTGTTTGCCCACTTCTTAAAAAATATCATTATTCAGAGACGAATAAAACAGCTCTAAGAAAATCAGTTTCCATTTTTGTAACAGAGAAAAGAAGATTTGCACTGAAATTAGCAGTCAAGTCATATGGAAGGAAGCTGGGTGAATGACTGATGAGCAATTCGCCATGATATAGAATGAATCCACCAGAATACACAGACGTTAGCAGCACTGCTGAACTATATGATCACTAGCAACTCCCAGGAATAAATAGTCTCATTCTAATATCTGTATTATGACTAGTCCCCTTTCAACAAACTGGCCAATTTAGCTATCAGTTTGACAGTCAATTTTTATTAGAAGAGCATACGGTTCTAATTACTCTGACTCTTCCTGACTATTTGATCTAAATCCAACTTATCCTCTAAGTTTTACGTGGGAAAGAATTTTTTCAGGTAGGTTCAGGGAAAATATTCCTGCCACCATCAAAATAGAAAAGAAATAGAATGTCATAGAAATCCAAGCACTGTCATCTTTGGGTTATTTCCATTGTGTCAAATGACTAGTTTGTTGGGTAGGACAGGGAGATCTGGAAACAACTCTTCTCCTTCTCTGATCCCTCTCATATGCCTTATCAAGCTCATTTCAATTTGACTCAAGCTGATATTGAGAAACATTTGACTTGTTCCTAGTCCTGCTAGGGAAAGTGATGACAGGGGGAAAAAAGACTGAATCAGTCTATCCAGAAGTACTTAGTGAGTATTTGTGAGGGATACAAGGGCAAATCAAATTGGTCTTTAAGTGCCAAACTCCTGGGTTTTGTATTTTGTCCTACAGGCAGTGGGGAGGCACTAAAGCTTCTTATGTAGAGAACTAGTCACAACATGGTCCATCTTGTACTGTAGAGATGTGAATTTGGCAATCTGATGGATTGGAGAGATGAGTCACTGGAAGCAATCTAAAGATCAACTCAGAGGCTATCAATATAATATAGGCTATAGGTAATAGGGGCTCATACAAAGGGTTTGCTGATGAAAAGACAAGTAAAGAGGTGGATATAAGAAATACTGAGATAGTAGAAATGATGAGATTTGGCAATTGATAGGTTTTAGGATCATGAATGTGAGTAGAGAGTCAAGGACAGCTCCTATATTGTGAATCTTGGTGACTAGAGAAGTGGTGTCTTCAAAAAAAAAGGGAAAATTTGACTTGGGGTAGGAATGGGGGGAAAAATATGAGTTCTATTTTGAAAGTGATGAATTTGAGCTGCCTATAGGACATGTAAGTAGAGAAATTTCCAGCAAGCAATTGATGAAGTTGGACCAGGATATTGGAAAGAAAAGAAGGCCCTATATGTAGATTTGAGAGTTATCTGAATAAAGTTGATAGTTAAAGCCATGGAAACTAATGAGATAAAGTTAGAGTATAGAGGAAAAGGAAGTGCAGGATAGAGCCCTGGGGAACATCCATGCAGGGGATAGAACATGGATGATAAGGATACGCCTGAGGATGGATGTGGTGGATTAGTAGTGGGCCAAGAAAAAGATTACCTGTTGTGTATTCACCAGTAGACCATCTGATACCATTACATTTAAGCTAATTATTATTTCTCTCTAGGTACCAATTTCAGTTGTTTCTAAGTTTCTAAAGGACTGCAAGTACTGTAAATGACTCTTTAAATTTCAGTGCCTGGAGGGGAAAGCCCCAGTATCCTCACCCTAGTTCAAGCTCTATTCCGTGTACAATCTGATTTGGTTTGAAACATTTTACTCTGATGACTTCCATAAGCCCTCTGACTTTATCTGTGAGCAATTATAATAAATTATTTTCTCTCCTTCATAGTATATAAGGAATTATTGGAGATAGGAATCATGACCATTACTCAGGAAACCATTATTTTGCTGACTGAAAAAAATAAAGTACGAAAAAGTAGTCTACCTGGTTAATTTTCACAACAGTACAGATTTGGTAGAAAGGGATCTCAGAGGTCATCTAGGTCAATAACCTCATTTTATTGATGAAATCATTGATGTCTATAGAAGTTGAGTGACTTGACTAAAGACACACATGGTGGTAAGTATTATAGTTGGTATTTGAACTGAGGTCCCCTAACTGCAAATTCCATATATTTTCATTGTACTCCCTTTGATACTCATGTTAGAAGACATTACTAAAATGCCATTTAAACTTTATCATGACCTTAAGAAGCTTCCTCAAAATGTACAACAATTCACTGAAGAAAAGAGCTCCTTAAAAAATAGAATCGGCCAAATGGAAAAAGAGGTACAAAATCTCACTGAAGAAAATAATTTCTTAATAATTAGAATGAGGCAAATGGAAGCTAGTTACTTTTTGAGAAATCAATAAATCATAAAACAAAAATAAAAGAATGAAAAACCAGAAAAAAATATGAAATATCTCATTTTCTAATGGACTGACCTAGGAAACAGATCCAGGAGAGATAATTTAAAAACCATTAGACTACCTGAAGGCCATGATTAAAAAAAAAAAAAGCTTGGACTTCATCTTTCAAAAAATTGTGAAGGAAAACTGTCGTGTATTCTAATAAATAGAAATTGGTAACAGAAATCTAGCAAAATTGAAATTGAAATAATTCATCAACCACTTCCTAAAAGAGATCCCAAAATGAAAACTCCCAAGAATATTATAGCCAAATTCGAGAGCTCCCAGGTCAAGGAGAAAATACTGCAAGTAGCCAGATGAAACAATTTAAATATCATGGAGACAAGGTCAGGATAGCACAAGGTTAAGCAGATTCTACAAGAATCAAAAGGCTTGGAATATGATATTCTGGAGGACAAAAGGAGCTAGGATTATAACCAAGAATCACCTACTTAACAAAATTGAGTGTACTTCTTCAGGAGAAAAAATAGATATTTGATGAAATAGAGTAGTTTCAAGCCTTACTTATGAAAAGATCAGAGCTAAATAGAAAATTTGACTTTCAAATACAAGACTCAAGAGAAGCATGAAAAGGAAAGAGGTTCCATAAGGTTAAACTATTTGCATTCCTACATGGGAAGATGATACTTGTAATTTCTAAGAACTTTATCATTACTAGGACAATTAGTAGTCTGTATAGACATATGGTACAGGTGTGAGTTGAATATAATGGGCTGATACTAAAAAAAAATAGAAGGTGAGAAGAGTAATACACTGAAAGAAGGAGGAAGTGAAAGGTAGAATGAAATAAATCATCTTACATAAAAGAGGCAAAAAGGAGCTTTTACAGTGGAGGGGAAGATAGGAGAGTTGGGAGAGCACTTTAATTTTACTCTCCCTGGAATTGGCATAAAGAGGGAATGAGATATATACTCAGTTGGGTATAGAAATTTATCCTTACCTTACTGGAAAGTAGGAGGGGAAGAGAATAACAAAAAGGAGGGGGGTTAATGGGAGGTTAGATTTGGGGGGATGGTAGTCATAATCATAACATTTTTAAGGATAGACAGGATGAAAGGAGTGGGAAGGAAGAGGAGGAAAGAGAGAATGAATAAGATAGAAGGAAATGCACAGTAATCATAAGTGTGAAAAAAATTACATCTCATTTCTCTGATAAAGGCTGCATTTTACTGATATAAAGAGAATTTAATTGAATTTATAAAAATAGCTGTTCTATGATTGATCATTGGTCAAATTTACAGAAAGGCAATATTCAAATGAAGTAAACAAAGCTATCTATACTCGTATGAAAAAAAATGCTCTAAATCACTGTTGATTAAAAAATGCAAATTAAAATTCATCTGAGGTACCACTCCACACCTACCAGAGTGGCTAATAAGACAGAAAAGGAAAATGGCAAATGTTGGAGGGGATGTGGGAAAATTGAGACACTAGTGCATTCTTGGTGGAATTGTGAACTGCTTCAAACCAATCTGGAGAACAATTTGGACCCATGCCCAAAGGGCTATAAAACTGCATAACCTTTGACCCAGAAATATGATACTAAGTCTGTATGCCAAAGAGATAAAGAACAAAAAGGAAAAGAACCTATATATACAAAAATATTTGTAGCAGCCCTTTTTGTGGTGGCAAAGAATTGGAAATCAAGAGGACACCCATTAACTGAGGAATGACTGAGCAAGTTATGGTATGAGATTATGATGGAATACTATTTTATTGTTTTATAAGAAGTGTTGAGCAGGATGCCCTCGGAAAAAACTTGGAAAGATTTACATGAACTGTTGCAAAATGAAATTAACAGGACGAGGAGAACTTTTTATACACAGTAGCAGCAATATTGTAAGAATGATCAGCTGGGAATGACTTAGCTATTCTCAGCAATACAATTATCCAAGACAATTCTGAAGAATTCATGATGAAAAATTCTATCCACTTCCAGAGAAGGAACTGATAGAGTCTGAATGCAGATCAAATTGTACTTTTTAAAACTTTCTTTATTTTTTCTTATCCTTTTTTTCTTTTTATTTTACAACATGACTAATATATAAATATGTTTTGCATGACTACACATGTGTAACCTATATCAAATTATTTTCTCAAAGAGGGGAAAGAGAGGGAGAGAAGAGAATTTTACACTCAAAATTAGAAAAAAAAGAATGTTAAAGCTTGTTTGCTCTTGTAACTGGAAAAAAAATAAAATATTAGATATAAAATAAGCTTCTTCCATTCCTACATGTATATACCAACTGCCACATGATTCTGTAAGTCTGATTGGACTTTGAACATTGGAGACTCTGTTCAATTTAATAAGCATTCCATACCTACAATGTACAAATCTTGTGCTTCAAACTAGGAGAAATACAGGGTTTACTTGAGATTTTCTATTCCTGCCCATAAATAGCTCAAGTTTTGTAAGAGGAATGCCCACTCAGATAATAATAATAATAGTTGACATGTAATACCCCAAGGTTGATATGTTCATGGTCTATGCTTAACAGATTTATGGTACAAAAAAGACAGAGGTAAACATTACTTATGTACATGATCTATTACATAATATCACATCAGAGCTGTAACAGTAAAAAGCTATATGAGGATTGACTGTGTCTGTCCCATTAGAGCATGAGCTCCTTGAGAGAGCAGGGCCAGTGTTTTTGTCTTACTTTGTATGTAGTATTTGATAGAATGCTTAGCACATAGTAAGTTCTTCATAAAAGTTTGTTGACTTATTGATTGACGTTCATTTGTAGGCGATAGGGAGTTGGTGAAGCTTTCTAAGCCGAAAAGCAATGTCACCAGATTTTTAAAAAATCCTTTATTTCTCTATTTATATTTTCCCTGAGTTTTTCACATTTAGCTGATTAGACAAAAGAAGTCAGCATAAAATCTGTTGCTGACCTTGTGAATAACATGACCGAAAGTCATCCATTTTGAATATGGCAGCAAGCCTTTTATTTCCATGAAAACAGCCCAGCCACAGGTATGGTTGTTATAGAGCTGAGGACATTTATCCTGAGAGCTGCATGGCAATTCCCTGGCCCTGGCCACATGCCAGCTCTGGAAATTGGATTCTGTGTACCTATATTCACCTGCTGCGACAATGGGGGAGAGCTCCCTATTCAACTTCCTGTTCTAATCCTGCCTGGCACCAGCCCCAGTCTCGTTGTCATGGCGGCCACTTCCCACCTCCACAGCAGCTGTTTGGGGGCTGGGAGATGGGAAAGAAAACCAGTTCTGTGTCGCCTCTGCCTGGCACCTTTATGCTAATGGAAGGCCTTGTCTCTTTCAGAGAAAACAAATTGGCTTTTAGGTTCTGGCAGTAGCACAGTAGAGAAAGCACAATAGGGAAGAAAATAAAGGAGTTTCAAATCATCTATTTCCCTGGGTCTTAGCTTACTGTTTTGGCAAAATATTTCATAACATGAAATCAGCCCAGTGCTAATGCCCCTGGTGACCTCAGGCAATTTAAAGCATCTATTTCAAATATCTCCCATGAGAGTGCTGCTTGGATGCCCCCTCAGAGGATGGAAGTAACTGACCTTCAGGTGTTGAAAGTTAGGCCAGTTAAAAGAAAGCTATGGTTACTAAGAGCTTACTAAACTAGCAAGTCCTCATACATGATCCTGGAGGCAGACTGTGAATCTTGTTGGATGACCAGCCTGGATAAGTGTGGAAATGCTCATCTCCAGGTAAGAGCATTCCCATGCCCACTTTTTGAAACAACTCAGCAAATTGTAGAGGTATTGTTATCCATACTGGCCAAAGAAGAAATCATGTTAACCAAAGCACAAATATTTTAAGCATTTAAAAGATGATATGCACTTATTGGACCTATTATTATAATGTGCCAGTTTTGCTCTAGATCTAATGATCTGGATCTTAATGCATAAATTTCATCCCTCACTCTCAAATCCAATGACAAATATTTACTGTCTTTTCATGTTAGTTACTAGATAGCACAGGATAGGGGGAGAATACATAAAACCATATAGACATTCAGCAATAGGGATACAAAAATGGAAAATGAAGGGGAAGGAGCAGAGGGAAGGAGGAAAGACAGGAAGGAAGAAGGGAAAGAAGGGTAAGAAAGAAGAAGGAGGTGATAAAGTCTCCATTGTACTCAAGAGAAAATCTCCAACAAAAGAGTTAGATGTAATTATTGTAATAATAGCTAATTTTGAAACTCAAGGCAGCTCTTACCTTGAGGATAGCCATTCTATGCCCCATCCTTACTAGAGGCAATCTCTTCCTTTCTCCTATTCACTGTTTTCCATCTCTGGCTGAGGCTCTAAAATCTTCACCCTAATCTTAAAGAAGAGATTTTTCAGGATTTTGAACCCAATTTAAAATTTAAAAATGGTGTAGGTCGCATATAAATGTATTTGTTGGATGTTGCTTTTGTTTTGTATGTGAAATGAGATTATATTCCTGATTTATTTGGGGAATACAGAGAACTCTATAAATGAAAGGTGTGGTAAGTGTCAGTCATAGGTGGAACTCATTTTTACTTCTTTTGAGGTATTGTGAGAAATCACCACAACAGAGGCACCCAGCTCTTTTGTAGCATCCTAGCAAGGTGGTATTGGGAGGGAAGAGACGGTATTTCCCTTCTTCATGGCCTTTTATCTTTCTTCCTCGTTCATGACCATAAGTGATGCTTCTGAGATTCAGAGTTCAGAGATGGGAAGTTAATGTATTTTACTTGGAAACAGTTCAGTGATTTACTCAAAGTCATACAGCACCCAATAATATAGTTTAAAATGTAGCTCAGATATTTTTATTCCTAGTCCAATATATATATTTTTTTACTATAGTCTGTACTCTCAGCAACTAGGAAAAAAGAGAGGGGAGATAAATAGAAGGGAAAAAAAGATTCCCTAAGAGTTATAAGCTTCCCACACTTTTAAAGGATAGGATGGCTTGGTGCTAAATTTTATAATAGTCATGGACTTGAAAGGTAAAACAATATAGTGGAAAAATCACTGGACAAAAAGCCAAGAACTCTGGATTATTGGCTTGAGACAAGAGAGCTGGTCTTGGTTCTCCTACTAATCAGCTGTGTGACTTTGGGTAAGCTGCTTTACCTTTCTCACATGGTCTCCTTATCTATAAAATAGGGATGATAAAGTGTACCCTGCAAATGTTACGTGATCTTTTGAGAGGAGAAGTAAAACAATGTTTGTGGAAGCATTGCAAAAGTGTCAAGATAAGAATTTTTGTGACAGAAGAGAGGAAAGAAGAGAAACTAGAAGAAAGAGAAAGGGGAAGCACAAGATGTTTTACAGATACTCTTCTCTCCTATGCGGCTGGGTTGCAGATAACTCAGACCTTTCTCCTCCCATCCCATAAAAAGATATTAGACATCAGCTCCCTCTTAATTTCAGTCATGGGAAGATGATCAAATGAGTATATGACTCTGTTGGCGTAGGCCACAGACTTGTATGTCATTGTGTGACTTGTGGCTGTGGCTCCCCTCACAGACTGTCATTTTCTGTGGTCAGAAAAATTATGGTTTTCATTTTAGAACAACTTCAGATGCCTTGCCAGGGCCCATGGCCCATGGCCAGCCCATACTCTAGAGACCAAGTTTAGTCTTTAGCTACAGTTTTGAAACCTCCTCACTGATTAAACTTCTCTGACGGGTCCATAATGAGGGAGGGAGGTGCTTCTTTGGTAATCTATTCCCAAAATGGTGGTTCATGGTCACAGGGAGATAGCCCTGCACAAGATGGCACAGGCAGACTGGGCCAGTCCTCTCTCCTCCCTAACCTACTTTCCACCCCTACCTCCTATCCAGGAAACAAATTGTAATGTAAATTACAAATATTGAAAACATCTAACCCTTTCTAAGTTTACATAGGTGCTGTTTGTCTATATGCTACTTTTACTAAGCCTTCCCTCACCATAGCTTTTAATTGGCGCTTATCATAATGGCTGAAGATCCCTCCAACCAGTATCCAGAGCTCCATAGATTAGTCCAACATAAGATTCTATTGACATGGGGTGATTGTCACAGGAAATAGAGCCACCAGCAGGCACATTTTCGATTATGGAGAACAATTACAGAATGTATATGCTAGAGCACTTATGTGGAAGTCTACCCATTCTCAGAAGGTATGGTTAAGGGCAGATTCTAAAAGCACAATAAACTGTCTACTTGTAACTTGGGTCCTGGGTGCTATTTAAGTCCAAAGCTTTCCCCAAAACCTTTAGCTAATCTATGGTGGGCTTATGTCTATAGAATCACAGAATCTCAGAGTTGGGACTGCTCAGTCTAGTGAGTCCAACCAATGGTTGAATAAAAATCCTTTTGGCAATATTCCTGATAAGTAGTCATCCAACTTCCATTTGAAGACCTCTAGGGACGGGACACTCACTACTTCCTAAGACCAATCATTCATGTTTGGCATTACTCTGATAGTTACAAAGTTTGGCCCACTAAAAATTCAACCCTTCCTATTGCCTTAAAGCTTGCACAAAGGTCTTAGAAATCACCTTCATACCACAACCTTCCCCTGCCACCACTCACATCCCACAATCTCAAGATCTTCATTTGTAAGATGGTACTCATATAGTGTGTTGTAAATTGTGAAGTGCTATGTAAATATGAAATATTATTATTAGAAGGAACAGGAGGACAAAGAGGAAGAGGAGGAAAGCAAAAAGAGCAACAACATGGTATAGTGGATAGAATACCCACTTCCGGGGCTGAGTCCAAGTGCTACTTTTGACACATACTGGCTGTGGTAGACCCTGGGCATGCCACTTAATCTCTCAAAGCTTCAAGCAACCTTCTAAGACTATGAGTTGCAGAATGGTTGTTGTGAGGCTCAAATGAGCTAATATTCATAAAGTACTTAGTACAGTGTCTGGCACATAATAGGTGCTAAGTAAATTCTATCTCTCATTATTGTCTGTATTGGTAAAAGATATTTCTTTAAAGGTAATAAGGTTTGTCTATGCCAACGAAATCTCAGGTCTAGTCCAAAGCGCTTATTATGTTAGTAAAATGGATAAATATTAAAAATTATATTATCTTAATGACTATAATTATATTAAGTAACTACAGAAGGGTTACTAAAACTACTTCTAAATCTAACATTCTGTGCTCTAGGTTTCGTTTCATACTTAATCAATCAAGAATTTATTAAAGAATCTCTATATGTCAGGTGCTACGTTTGGTGCTAAGGATTCAAAAAGGGAAAATGTCTGCTCTCAAGTAGATTAAAGCCCAACAGGAGAGCCAGCATGAATGTGTAGACCTATATACAAAGGTAACACAAAGAAACCTTGAAGAATATGGTCCCAGCTTCTAGGGAATCAGAAAAACTTCATGTTGAAAGTCGAGTCTGAGCTAAAGGAGATCAGTGATTCCAACAGGTAGAAGAGAGGTGTGTATTCTAGACATAGGAGAAAACTGGAACAAAGGCTCTGAGAAATGAGGTGGAGGCTCCTGGGAGAAATGGCAAGGTCAGTTTGGCTGGAATATAGACTGCAATGAAGATAGTAATGTATAAGCATGAAAGATGGAAATGTGTTAGGTTGTGAAAGGCTCTAAAAACTAGCAAGGAGTATATGTACTTGATCCTTGTGCAACAGGAAACCCCATGAGTTTATTGGGGTGATGTAACCCAACCTGCATTGTAGGAAAGCCACTTTGGAGTATGTATAAAGGATGAATTGAAGTTGGGAGAGCCTTGAGTCTAGGAGACCAATTTGAAGGCTATTGTGATAGTCTAGACAAGAGATGATAAGAGCAGAGAAATAAAATGAAGAGTTCCCAGGTAAAGAAAAGAGATCTGGGGGGCAGAGCCAAGATGGCGGCATAGAAGCAGCAAAGCACCACAGCTCCCACACAAACATGCTAAAAAACTCATAAAATGGGACGCTAAACAGATTTTCAAGCTCCAAAACTCTCCAAAAGACAGAAAGAACATCTGTTGC
>JAQQSW010017045.1:0-11543 GCA_028646575.1 Pseudocheirus occidentalis | reverse complement strand
GAAAAATTCACCTCCCAACCTCCTCCCCAATGAGACTACAAGGGGGTTGGCCTTCACCAGGCAGGAAGAAATGAACAAAGGAAGATAAAAGTAATTGACAGGAGAAGGGGGAGGGTAGACACTCAGGAAGGGGGGTACATTCCAAACTGAGAAGCTTTTCACTAATTTCGTGTCCCACACAGTATTAAAGGGTCATGGCATTAGGAAGGTTGAGAAACACTGGAGATGACTTTCAGTGCTCCTTCTTGCATTAAAACATTGTGGCCTAAAATGCATACAAACAAATTCAAAACAGAGTTACACAATAAGACATTCACATTTTATTTTACTCATTGAACTTTTAATTGAATGAATTTAACATAATTTTAAATGATTATAATATCTGCAGTTCTTCCTTATGGTTGGAAATTGTTTCTATGCAGATATATACTTTATAGTGAGGTCTGTTTAGGACCTCCTCTTATTGTCTCATCTTTCCACAAAGCAAAGAGATTGTGGCTTTTTCTACTTGATGAAAGCATTATATTTCATGGTGACATTGTTATTTCCATGTTGCTTTTCCCACCTGAAAGTGATCCTCTTACAAGCAAGGAATGTATTTTTGTCTTTCCTTTTGTTCCCCATACTTAGCACATTCTGGCACATAGAAAGTATTTAATAAATATTTTTTTTTGAGTGACTGAAATTATTTTTGCCTGGACCTGTAATTTCATTGACAGTAGGAATTGTCTTTCTCTAAGCAGATCACCCCAATCTGTTCTACAACCATACGCCTGAGAATGTGAGCATATCCTGTGGAAAAATACTATTAGCCTCTCCCTTTTCCCTCAGGGCAATCAATCAGTCAAAAACATTTATTAAACACTTAATACATTCCACACACTGTGTCAAGCACTGGGAATATGAATACAAACAAAAAGAAAGACTCTCCTTGCCCTCATGGTTCATATTTTTATGGGGGAAGAAAATATATAAATGAAACTAAAAGGGAATGGGAAGACTGGACTGCAGCCTTGTGAGAAAGGAAGAGGATTACTTACCTCAGTAAGAAGATCCATACAATCAGAGGGAGGGATTTCAGGAGTGATTCTCCAAGGTATCAGTTTAAATGAATTCAATTCAAATGATACTCAAAGGTATCAATTCCAGAGCTAAAGTGATCTTCAACATGAAACCTTTCTGGGGCTTAATGGAGAAGTTTGTAATGCAGATAGGTGAAAATGACAAGAAAAAATCTGTGGATTTTCCCAGGGTGTGCTGGAATATTTGACTCTACGTAGTCCTATTTATAAAGTTTATAGGATCTGGGAATTGCTGAGATGTTCAGTGATTTTCTCAGGGCCATTCAACCAAAGGCCTTCCTGACTCAGAGGATGGCTTTATATCCATTATCTTATAGTGGATAGGGCATCTAGGTGGCACAGTAGATAGAGAACCAGGCGTAGAGTTAGGAAGGCTCATCTTCCTGAGTTCAAATGTGACCTCAGAAACTTACTAGTTGTGTGACCCTGGGTAAGTCACTTAACCCTTGTTTGCCTTTGTTTCCTCATCTGTTAAATGATCTGGAGAAGGAAATGTCAAACCACTCCAATATATCTGCCAGGAAAACCTCAAATAGGGTCTGAAGAGTTGAGCATGAGTCAAAAATAATTGAAGAACAATCCAGCCCACTTTCCTCATGATCAATGCTATGTCCAACTAATTGTTCACTTGAAGGATCTATGAACTCTGTATGTAAAGTTGAGTGAGCTCCATACATGATCCATACAATTGTATATTATAGTCTTGGTAATACTAATTCTTGCTTTTTTTTTTCACACCAGTGTGGATGATTAGGCCAACATATATATATATATATATATATATATATATGTAGGCCAATACACACACACACACATATATACACACACACATATACATTTATACACACATATACACATACATATATACATATATATATATGTATATGTATGCATATGTATATATGTATATATACACATATAATTTATATATTTTATATAAATATAATATAAATTTAATATTTTATAAATTTATATATTATATAATTTTATACAATTATTACACATGTCATTTAAGAGCCTTTATAGTGTTACACAGTTTGATACAATGAGCACAATGTTATCCATTAATGGGAACATCTAGAGTAGTTGTGTCATATTTAGAAACAGAGGCCACCAAACTAAACAAGAATTTCTGATGGCCACATATTAACTTAGAAAAAACCAGATTTATGCACTTTTATTAATATATCAATACATTAATATCAAATAGGAACTATATTTTATTTTATTTCATATTTTACACTTTATTCTACAATTATTCTATATTTCATTTTATATTCTACAACTTTACCAAAACGATTAATTTTCTCAAATGTTGTCTTTTGCTGATTCTCTAGGATGTTCCAAGTAAACTAATATTGTCCCTGGAGAATAAAAGTATGCTGCCAAGTTAAGTAAGCTTATCCAAAGAATTCAGTATTTCTCCATTTACTGTTCGCAATGGTTCCACATATGAATAGTGCAGTGCTGGTTGGTGGATGACCTCTGTTCTCCTGACTTTGGTTGTTAGGCCAAAATTAGGAATAAAATTAATGTCCTGGGGTGGCTAGGTGGCACAGCAAGCCCTGGAGTCAGGAGGGTCTGAGTTCAAATTTGACCTTAGACACTTAACACTTACTAGCCATATGACCTTGGGCAAATCACTTAACCCCAATTGCCCTGCCTTCCCCCTCCAAAAAGGAAACAACTTTAAAAAATGATAATAGCCTACAGTTCTCACACTGTATTTTATCTTTCCCCTGTTTAGACATAAGGATCATATTTATCTCATAAAAAGATTCTGCTAAGGTACTTTCTCACATTTGATGTATAGGTAAAAGCTATTCTTTGAAAGTTTGATGCAATTTTCCTTTGGCCTCTTCATCAGGACTATGGTCCCCCTTCTCTTTGGCAGCTCTTTTATAACGAGAGCAATTTATTTTTCTGATATTTGATTATTTAATGTCTTTAGTTGGCTAATTTTACTATGTTATGTTTTTGTAAGTATTTCTCCTTATTTTATGTTCTATTTTGTTAGCATATAACTATTTAGAATATCTTCAATTATTCTTTTAATTTTTTTCTTTGTTTCTTGCAATTTCACCTTTTTTTGCAATGTCATGGAGGATTTTCTGCTTTCTTATTTTTTTAGATCAATTGAGGGTTTGACAATTTTATTAGTCCATTAAAAACCAATTGTAAGTTTTATTTATCATTTCTATAGGTTTTCTTTGTTTCTAATTTCTATTACTCCTTCAATTTTTAATATTCTTTTTTGTTTATTTCTTGGTTTTCTAGTATTTTAAAATGTCTATTCAATTAATTATCCCTTTTTTCTCTTTTGTTAATGTATATTTTTAAGAATATGATTTTAAGGATACGATATTAGCTGCATACCCAAAATGTTACTTCATTTATAATTACTTCATTATAATTTTTTTGATAGTTATTATTTCTATTATTTTTTATTTGACCCATTCATTACTTAAATTTTACTGTTGAGTATCTTTTTCAGTCTGTATCTTTTGTTTGTGATTCCTGAACCAGTTTCTATTTTTATTGCTGTTTGATAAGAGAAAAGATATATTAAGATTTTATTCTGTTTTATATTTGTTTACAGCATGCTTGAGCAAATAGCAATTTTTTAAAGTTCCATATGGTTCTGGTTCATATGTATATTCTTTTACTATCCTATTTAAAAGGTACCATAGGTCTTTTAACTTGTTTCTTCAGCAGTTTGTTCTGTTCCATATTTTCACTTTTGCTTATCTTTCTACTAGACATTCCAGGCTGAGAAATCAAAGTCTTCTGCCACTATTGTGTCACTGCCTATTTCCTCTTACATTTCAAATAATGTTTTCTTTATGAATTTGGATGCTAGGGCATTTGGAACATCATCTTGTTACTGATAGTGATTTGTTGTCTTTGTTTCCTTTCAGCATAATATACCTTACAACTACAGTTTACTCTTGTCCGGGGCACACTTGGAAGTCTTAAGGGTCACATACAGCCTGACGTCTCTGATGTAAAATACCTCACCATTCATACTCAATAAAATAGGTATTAAGTGCCAGACATGAGATTCAAATCCAGGTTTCCATGAGTGCCAGTCCAGTTCTTTAGCCATTAAATCACATTCATCAACAGTTAAAGAATATGAAGTTTTGTTTGTATATGTACTTTCTTCATGAGCTTTCTAAAACTTCATAACTTAATAAACTTTGTAACTTGATAAACTTCATAAAACTTCAAAACAAACCTTCATAACTTCATAACCTTTCTAAAAAATAATCTTTAATAGTTGCTAAGGCTGAACATTCTTCCCTCTCTAGCTAATTCAGTGTTGATTCTCTGTTTAAAATTTTTAGAGCTTCTGTCAGCTGGTATAACCTCTTAAAACCCCAAATCACTTCTACAGGATAAGAACATAACTGACTAAGATTTCAGGGGAAATATATTCGTGGTATTGTTTTATTTTGATTTTGTTTAAACTTGTGATTTCATCAGCACAAATAGCACCCTCTTCTAATTCACATTCATACTATTTTGAAACTTATGGTTTTAGAGATGTATTACCTAGGACTTTGTAATGTTAAGTAACTTTCCAGAGTCACATAGCTACCATTTTTGATTTATCATATATACATATTATTTATTCATAATTTGTTTGCATTTTTTCTCCCCAATTAAAATGTAAACTCCTCCAGAACAAGGGTTGTTTTTTGCCCTTCATTGTATTTCTAGTTCTTAGCACAGTGCCTAGCATATTGTTATTGTTGTTCAGTCATTCAGTTGTGTCTGACCCCATGGACTATGCTGCCTATAAGATTTTCTTAGCAAAGATACTGGAATGATCTACTTATGGTTTGTATACATACACACATGCCTATATACATGTATGTATATGTATACATATATGTGCATATTGTATACATATATGTATCCATGCATGTGTGTATCTCCTTATGCATAGATATATACATACATATGCATGTATATATGTATATATGTATGCATAAGGAGGTAATATTTACATAGTACTTACTGCGTGCCAGACACTGTGCTAAGCACTTTACAATTATTAACTCATTTGATCCTCAGAACAGCCCCAGGACATAGGAACTTTTATTGTTCCTATTTATATCTGAGGAAACTGAGGCAAAGTGAGCTTAAGTGACTTGCCCAGGGTCACACAGTTAATAAGTGTCTGAGTCTGGATTTGGACTTAAATTGTACTGAATCCAGATCTAGCACTCTATCCACTGAGCCATCTAGTTATGTTTGCTTAGCACATAGTAGGTGCTAAGTAGGTGCTTAATAAGTACTTATTGACTCACTGACTATCAGGAACAGGGTTTAAATCCAGATTTCATGAAACTTAGTCTTCTTCCATTACAAAAAGACATGCACACATACTAAAATGGCAAGAGGCATAATGGCGTAATAGAGAGTTAGGCTGTATATATGTACGTATATTCATAGCTATACATACACACACACACACATATATACATAAATTTTGAAAGATCACTAGGTCTGAAGTCAGGAAGACTTGAATTCAGATCTGGACTCAGACAGTTATTAGCTGTGTGATCCTGGACAAGTCACTTAACCTCTCTTTGTCTCCATTTCCTCAGCTATAGATGAGAGCAATAAAAGCTCCTATGTCCCACGGTTGTTGTGGGGATCAAATGAGATAATAATTGTAAAGTGCTTAGCACAGTGCCTGGCACAAAATAAGTGCTGTATAAATATTATTTCCATATATATATTTATACATACAAAATTTAAAACAATAGTATAAAAGATAACTTTCATAATTTTAAAATGCATCAATGTTGAAAGATTCTAAAATACTAATTCTTAATCTGGGGTCTATAAACTCTCTCTCTCTCTCTCTCTCTCTCTGTCTCTGTCTCTCTCTCTCTCTCTCTGTCTCTGTCTCTCTCTCTCTCTCTCTCTCTCTCTCTCTCTCATATTTTCCAAGAAATTTATATTCTTTATGATCCTAGCTATTTTATTTTATGCATTTAAATCATTATGATCATTAAATCAAGCTTTCACCAGAATTTCAAAATAGTCCATGGTGCATTCACACACACACACACACACACACACACACACAAGTTGATTCCCCTTCTTAAGTAATTCTGTATATTTATATACACACGTCTTTCTATACATATATTTGAGTACATGTGTCTATGTGTAACCTTGAAAGTTTTTGCCAGTCTAATAGCAGACAGACTTAGTCACCTGAACATATTTAAAACTGAACTGGAACTTTTCTCAAAATACTTTTCATACTGACTGAAATCAACAAGAGTTAGTCATACTGCTGCAATTCCCCAAATCCCAACTGCTTGAATTTTCTGTCACAGGCTCAAAATGTGTCTTAAATAACTAGGGCCTGACCTATATGTGACGCCTCCTAGCAATACAATAGCAATTGTACAGTGTGCAATGACATTTTGTTAAGTAGCAAAACCTTGCTGTTGGCTTCTAAATAGCTATCCTTCTTAGACCCATGGTTTGTTGAATCACATCTACCCCCCAAACTCCCCACAAAAAAGACAAAATTTTTCATATAGAATCGTGGCATCCATACAGCATAATATTCATGCATTCATTTATACTTGCTAATGTCATTATGATTTCTTAGGATCCTATAAATATCATTATTTGTTTTCCCCTTATAAAGCAGTAAAGTGAAATCCAGTATTTCAGTTAGTCTTTCTAAGGACATATTATAACATTACATTGAAATGGTTGAGATTTTTCAAGTCTTAAAATTTCTCTTTGTGGGGAACAGAGCCAAGATAGCAGCCTAGAAGCAACAAGGTTCCGCAGCTCCCACATAGCCACGTAAAACACCCATAAAATTTTACTCTAACCAAAATTTAGGGCTCCAAAACTCACAAAAATACAGAAAAACACATCTCCCACTGAAGGCAGCTTGACAGGAAGGGGTCATTGCAGTACACTGGGACCCTAAACCAGCCGAGCCTGAAACCATGGCTTGGCCCTGGGGAGGCCAGGATGAGCTGCAGCTGGAGCCTTCAGGAGAGTGGATCACCAGCAGCTATGGCAGTTTCCAGAATTATCAAGCCATAAGAAACAAGGGCAAAGTGAAAGGTCAGTGAAACTCAGCTAAATTTAGGGGAGAAAAGAGTCAGGCCAAACTGCCTCTGGGGCAAGGAAGTGGCAGAAGTGGCAGCCCTACAGCCACCTCCATGTGGCTGCTTCAGAGCTTCAAGTCTGCAGACTGTAGGGGGGCCAAGTGATCATTCAGAGGCTAAGTGCTTTTGAGGTGAGTGGCCAGGATCTGGATCATAGCCTGGGGTACATTGTCAGTGTGCCAAAGCTGGTTGGGGCTGTAAAAAAGTGGTGGCTCCCCAGTAGCTCCAGTAGGTGCAAAAAACACCAGCAATTTGAGACAGAGCTTTCCCCTCTGGAAGCAGAGTTCCATAGAGCTAAAAGATCAAGTAATTGACTGGTCAACACGAGCAGGCAAAGTAAGAACAGCAACCGAACTTTAGATTCCTTCTTTGGGGACAAAAAAGATCAAAGCATGTAATGGGAGGAAGTCAACACAGTCAGAACTCCCACGTCCAAAGTTTCCAAGAATCATGAAGATTGCCTACAAGCCAGAGATCAGCTTCAAAAGGATTTTGAAAACCAAATAAGAGAAGTGTAGGAAAACTTGGGAACAGAAATAAAAATGATGCAAGAAAATCATGAAAAGAGAGTCAACAACCTAAATGAAGAAAATAACATCTTAAAAAATAGATTAACTCAAATGGCAAAGGAGGCCCAAAAAGCCAATGAGGAGAAGAATGCCTTAAAAAGTTGAATTTGCCAGATGGAAAAAGAATCTCAAAAGCTTTCTGAAGAAAATAATTCCTTCAGAATTAGAGTGGAGTAAATGGAAGTAAATGACTTTATGAGAAATCAAAATACTATTAAACAGATCCAAACAAATGAAAAAATAGAAGGCAATGTGAAATATCTCCTTGAAAAAAACCACTGACCTGGAAAATAGATGCAGGAGAGACAATTTAAAAATTATTGGACTACCTGAGAGCCATGATCAAAAAAAAAGAACTTAGCATCCTTCAAGAAATTCTCAAGGAAAATTGCCCATTTAGAACCAGAGGACAAAATAGAACTTGATAGAATTCACCAATCACCTCTTGAAAAAGATTTCAAAAAGAAAACTCCTAGAAATATTATGGCCAGAGTCCCCAGATCAAGGAGAAAATATTACAGGCTGCTAAGAAGAAACAATTTGAATACCGTGGAAACACAATTAGAATAACCCAGAATCTAGCAGCTTCTACATTAATGGATGGAAGGACTTCAAATACGATATTCCATAGATAATGGGAGTTAAGATTAAAACCAAGAGTCACCTACGCTGCAAAATTGAGTATAATGTTCCAGGGGAAAATATGGTCATTCAGTGAGGTGGAGGACTTTTAAACATTCTTGCTGAAAAAAAAACAGAACTGAAAAGAAAATTTGACACTCAAACATAAGAAGCATAAGAAGTAAATATGGAAAAAGAAATCATAAGGAACTTATCAAAGTTGACTATTTACATGCCAACATGGAAAAATGATCATTGTAACTTATGAAAGTTTTCTCAAATATGAGGATAGGTGAAGGGATATGCATATGTATGTGTACATACACATCTGTCTATTTAGGAGGGTTTATATATGTATACAAACACAGATCTGAGTATGAGTATATATGTACATAGAGGGTACAAGATCAATTGAATATGAAGGGATGATACTTTAAAAGGTGAAATTCTGAGGTGGGAGAGGATTAAAATGAGAGGAGACAAGGAGACACAGAGTGGGGTTAATCATCTCATATAGAAGAGGCAAGGGATAATTGGTACAATGGAGGGGAAGAACAGGAAGGCAAAAGTGAAAGGGTCAACCTTACTTTAATTGAATTTGGCTTAGGGAAGGAATGACATAAACTCTAAAATTGGTGTCTTGCCACACAGGAGAGTAGAGGGTATGGGGATGAGAGGTAGGATGATGGATGGGATGTCAGGGTTGCAGGGGAGGGTTGTTGGAAGAACACACTTCTGTAAAAGGACAGGGACAGGGTAGAGAATAGAATGGGGGGGTGGGATAGGAAGGAGGGATGTATATATTCAGTCTCTCACAATATGCCCACTGTGGAGAGGTTCTGTGTAATTATGCATGTACAGCCTGCATTTAATTGCTTGTCCTTCCAGTGGGGGTGGGTGATGAGGGAAGAAGGAAAAGAATATAGAATTTAAAGTCCTATAATCAAATGTTAAAAATATATATGTATATATTTATTATTATTATTATAAACAACCACATCCAACTGGGAATGAAGATATACAAGCAAGGTGTAGGGAGATTCTCTGGTAGGGAGATCCATCCTGCCCTACCAGAAAGTCAGAGGGGCAAGGGGGAGGATATAGGAGAGGGCAGATTGGGGGAGGGGTTATACAATGGGATGGCTGTTTTGAGGTAAGGGAAATATGGGGAGAAAATTTGTAACTCAAAATCTCATGGAAATGAATGATGTAAACAAAAAGATAAATAATTTCTTTCTTCCTCAAAAAAAATTTCTCATTGTGAAGTATATAGTTTTCTACAATTATTTCAAATGAATGTCTACTCTTAAGGGTATTGCATAGCTGATCACCAAGTTAGTTTGTGTTTGAGATACTTTTTTTGCCACATCAAAACTCAAACAACCCACCAAATCATACAGCAGCTGCAAACTGTCATTAGAGGGAATATGTGATGCAATGAAAATAACCCTGGTTTGGGTATCAGAGGACGTGATCCAAAAGTGCTTTTATTACTTGGTTGTTCTTGCCAGTTTCACGTTGGGCAAGTCACTGAATTTCTCTGAATCTTTCCCTATAAAATTAGTGAGTCAGACTAACTGGTCTTTGAGGTGACTCAAATGCACAAGAACACAGAGATCTTCGAAGTGTCAAAGAAGATTAATATTTTAGTTACTTCTGTCTCTGGCATATAGAGCAGTTTTTTTTCTATTTAATCACGTATTTGTTTGTTTATTCATTTTTAGTTTTCAACATTTTTTTCCATAAGATTTTGAGTTATAACCCACCCCCTTCTCAATCCTCCACATTTCTGAAGATCACATACAATCTGATATAGACTCTATGTGTACCATCATGTTAAACACATTTCCACATTAGTCATATTGTGAAAGAGGAACCAGAACAAAAGGGGAAATGACCAGAAAGAAAAAGAAAGTGAGAAAATCATATATTTCAATCTGCATTCAGACTACATCATTCTTTCTCCAAATGTGGATAGCATATTCCATTATGAATATTTTGGCATTATCATAGATCATTGCATTGCTCAGAAGAATTAAGTGTAACAAAGTTTACCATCATATAATGTTGCTGTTACTGTGTACAAGGTTCTCCTGGCTCTGCTCACTTCAGTCTGCATTAGTTCATTCAAGTCTTTCTGGGTTTTTCTGAAATCTGCGTGCTAACCATTTCTTTTTTTTTTTTTAGACAATAGCATTTTTTATCCATTTCATTTTTCCCCTGTGTTGATTATTAGGTATTATTACTCTTTTCAGTAATCTTAAGTCTGATCAAGATGTCCATATAATGTTCCTGGGACCTGGCAGCAGCACATTATTGTTTGCCAACAGAAGCATCTGGATCACCGCCCTATCTATAGTCTTTCATCTCCACTGATTAATATCTGTTATAAAATACAAATTTGTTCCTTTAAGCCTGTAAATGCAGTGCAATATCTACATGGATATCTGAACTTTAGCCTTTTATATTAAGAAAAAGAAGATCCTTGCTTTAACCCATTCCCATAGTCTCCAGTATGGCAAGATTATTAACCCTGCTGCCCCATTTACAATGAGAAGTGACTTGCAGTTAGTCAAGAGAAGAATCTTTTTGTTGTATTTTAAGTTCAGCAAACCAAAGCAGTGCTATAGTAACAAGCCGCCCAACCCAATTCCAAATGGTCCAAGTAATATTCCCTTACTTGAGCTCCACCTCATAGAATCTCTCTTTTCCTTTATTTTATGCAACCTGGGCACCATCTTTTTTTTAATCTTTTTTTAAATTTTTTAATTTGTTTTTTTATTTGTTTTCTTGTTTACAGTATTCATTTTCATTACATTTTTGAATTACACATTTTCTCCCCATCTTGCCCCTGCCCCAACCCTAAAACAGCAATCCCACTGTAAAGCCCCTCCCCTGCTCTGCTCTCCTATTTTCTGGTAGGCCAGGAAGGGTCTCCCTATCACAGCCCCTGTATATCTTAATTCCTAGTTGCAGGTATTACAGAACTTCAAATTCTAGATTCTTTCGATTCCTCCCTTGTCACCCACCCCCACTGGAAGGACACTCAGTTCAATACAGGCTGTGGATGTGTGATTATACAGGACATCTTCATAGTGGACATATTGTGACAG
>JAQQSW010017044.1:0-11544 GCA_028646575.1 Pseudocheirus occidentalis | reverse complement strand
AACTGGGAAATAATACATTGAAGGATGGGGGCAGGGAGCCCCTCCCTGCCCTGCTAGAAAGCTAGAGGGGTGTTGGAGGAGGGCATAAAAGGGAACAGATTGTGGGAGGGGCCTTACAGTGGGATCAATGTTCTGGGCTGGGGGGTAGGGGCAAAAAGGGGAGAAAATCTGTAACTCAGAACCTTGTGGAAATGAATGATGTAACCAAGAAAATAAATTAAAATTTAAATAAAAAATAAAAAAAAATTAAAAAAAGGTGACATGACTTTTCCAGGGTCACATTGCTAGTTAAGTGTTAGAGGTAATATCTGAACCCCAGATCTCTGATGATTAAAAACCTAATGGTCTCTCCAATGCATTATACTGTTTTATATATATGTTAATGAAAAATAATGACATCTGATAGAAGTGTTGAAAATCCTAACATTCCAAGAAATGTAAATGAGACCAAATATTAATTGGTCTCATTTAATATAGATTATATAAAATCCTAAAAGATGATGCCATGAAAGTCCTGCATGCAATAATAGCACATCTGGAAAACTCAACAGTGGTCAATGTACTAGAAAAAATCAGTTTATGTCCCAATCCTAAGGAAGGGCAATGATGCCAAGGAATGTTCAAATTACCAAACAATTGCACAAGTCTGCCCTTTTGCTAATTCTCAGTTCACATCTTGCTGAAATCTAGCTTGCAGAATCTTAATCACTACCTTGCAGGCTGGTTTTCAAAGAAGCACAAGAACTAGAGTTTGCTGCCTTCATTAACGGCAAGAAAAAAGGTCAGGTGGTCATTTTTAAGTATGTTTATTATAGAATGGATTACTGTTCCAATACAGGTTAAACTTGATGTCCTCTAAAATCCCTTCCAAGAGCAGCTATGTAAAGGAAAGTTCACAAAGGCACTGTTGGTAGGAGCTGTAAACTGGTATGACCATTCTGGAAAACATTTTGGAATTATGCAAATCAAGTGACTAAAACTATATACTTTTTGATCAAGACACCCCCTCGATGGGCATATAACTCAAGGAGGTCATTGTCAAAAAAGAAAAGCACCATATTGCTATATAATTTATAGCAGCATTGTTTTATAGTTGCAAAAAAAAATTTGGAAGATGCCTTTCAACTGGGGAATGGCTAAACAAATTGTGGTACAAGAATGGATATTGTTGAGCTACAAGAAATAGCAAATGTGACATACTGAGAGAAGTATGGAAAACTTAAATGAACTGATGCAGAGTGATATAATCAAAACCAGGAAATATATACAAAAATTACAATTCAAGTGAAAAAAAAAAAGAATCACAATCTGCAAAATTATAAAAACAAGGCTGTCCTCAAAGAAGTGATATAAAAAGACACCTCTCCCACTCTTTTGCAGAAGATAAGGTCCTTAGGTGTATAACAGTGCATATAAAGTCAGATTTTCTAATGTGTTGATCAGCTTTTAATTTGTTTTTGCTTCTTCTTTTTTCCCTCAGAAATTCTTTGTTATAAGGGATGCCTCTCTGGGAGGCAGAAGGACACAGGAAGAAATCTAAGCAATGTAAAAATAACAACAACGAATATCTATTACAAAAAATAAAATCTCTAATTTAAGATTCTGTGATTGTAATAATGTGTGGCCCAAGAGCACATTACCCTTTTATCTGCCACAAAACACTGTTGAATTGCATTGAACTTCAAAGTTCAGTCCAATAAAATGTGACATCAAATAGTCTGTCTAGAACTCAGAATCTCTTTTCCTAAATGTCTTAACATTCCAGGTCTGATACATAGATGAATAACATGAGCTAGAATAACCTATGAATCTCGGTTTGCTCATCTGCAATTGGATGAAAAGGAATTAAGTATTCACCATTTCTCAAGTGCTAAGCAATGGAGTTAGAAAAAACCCAATGACTGTCCCTAACCTCAAGGAAGTCACATTCTAATGGAGGAAAGAATGGATATAGCAGAGTTATTGGGATCTGGGATGTTACATGTACAGTGAAAGAAGTCACCCAACAACTGACTGGCATCTTTTCCAGGAGCAATGGCAGTCTTGATTTGATTATGGTTTCAGAAATTAAAGGAGAATGTGGGTGAAGGAAGAAAAAAAGGAGAGAGCATATATGTATAGCAGGCAAAGAAGGCAGAGAAGACAGCAGGACTGTTTTAAGAAAAGCATTCTATAAATCTTTAAGAAAAGGTCATCCATTGTGTAAATATTTACAAGTCCTACCCTTACTCTAGCAAGAACATTATGTTGACTACTAAAATAACATTTAAAAAAAAAACAAAACAGGTTAATGCCAGTGTCCTGCACAACTTTCAGCTTAGCCTTCTCGGTCTTCTTTCGCCTTCTCTAACAAAAATAAAGTGAGAGGTGCATTCCGTGGCTAATGCAGTGAAACAAGTCCCCTTTTTTGCAACACTAGATCAATACGAAGGCTGTCTCCACGGAGCAGGTCTCATAAGCAATGAATTCTAACCAAAATCACCCATATTCTCTCGCAGGTTCTCACTACTATGTTATTATTATGGCTGCCTTAGCATTGCCTCATCTCAGGTTTAATTTCTTTGTTAGCTATTTTTCTGTAATTTCCAGCCTGAGGAAAACAGTAGAGTTCAGTAATTGTGTTTTTTCTCTATCATCTATTAATATACATCTCATACCTTCTTCACTTCTCCTAAAAAGAGTCTGATCTCTTTCTCCTTATGCCTCTAGCCTCCAACACTTTTTTTGTTGTTGCTTTTTTGGGGGAGGAAGGCAGGGCAATTGGGGTTAAGTGACTTGCCCAAGGTCACACAGTCCCAACGCATCTTTTTTAAAATGGGGAAAAAAAAATCTAATTGTATTTACTATGAATGTCAGTTCATACCAAGCTTTAGCCTGACAGAATTTTTCTTTTACCATGTCACTACCACCCCCGCCCCGAACTTCCAGTTTTCCTCATTTACTCATGTTTATAGTCTACCTTTTGTCTATTTTATCTCTTTAAACCTGAGATTATTTGATTAACTCTTCCTGCAGCTACATCAGTCTCTTAAGATGCTTTTTCCTTTTCTTTATCATCAAAATAATTTGCAATGGCATAATCATGGCTCAAGTAAATTTCAAGAAGTTGAATCAATCACTCAAGTAAATTTCCCTTTTAGATTTCCTGATGATGGGATTCTAATCAAAAAAGTACAGTGAAGATTATTTCATATAACAGTTTCCTGTGAATTACTGGTCTAACACATTTCAAAATCAATTGACTGGTTTGCTGCAGAAAAAAATCCAAGGCAAAAAAAAATTTTTTTTTAATTAAAAAATTAAAATAGTTGCCATTCAACTGCACCCCAATTTTACTGACAATTGTTTTGTTTATATTAAACTTCTGGCCAACATCCATTTTACATGAACTGCTATATAGCCAAGTTTCTCATATTTTGTATTTGTACACTTGTTTTAAAAATGCAAACATATGATTTTATATTTTGTACGGTTGCAAAAACAAAATAAAACAACCAATGGGCATCTAGGTGGCACAGTAAAGTGCCAGGCCTGGAGTTAGGTAGACCTGAGTTCAAATTCAGGCTGAGATGCTGCTTTTTATTTCCTTTTTAAAGGGGGGAAGGAAAAAGGAGAGGACTGATAAAGAATAGCTACAGTAGTCATTGTAGTCTTCTCTTGCCCCAAGAATGTAATATTCATTCCTGAAAAAATCTTCTAGGTCCAGGTCTTGGAAGATGAAAACATAAATACAATTAATGTTAGTGTGAGATTTTTTTTAATTCGTTCCTAAGCCCCCAAATTAACACTTATTTGTGCCAAAATACTATCCAATCCTATTAAAATGGACATAATTACTTTAATAGTAATAATTCAGACTCCTGGTCAGACTCGCCTTCAATCATTGATAGCCCAGAACTCAATATAGTCTTTGGTCCCAAAGGATCTAAAAATTCTACACTACTATTGTTTAAGTGTCATGGGAAATTATTGCCTTCCACCACTCCCACCTTGGCAGTTCTGGAACATATCCCTCCTGAGGGCAGGGCTGCTCTTCTGTTACTCACATCTGCTCTAGGATCAGCTGATCCTTACCCCAACAAAAATTCCTCAAGTTTCTCCGTGATGGAATGCCTATTCAAATACAAATTCTTAAATTTGTATCATTAACAGCAGTTTCAGCAACATCTGTATCTATACATTTTCCTCTTTTGAATGTAGATAAAAAATGGAATGCCAACATCTTTGTTATCTTATACTTATCAATAAGCATGATCATAATTACACTAAAAAAACCGCTTTTTTTCTTTCCAAGGTCCTTAGCTTTTATTTCGTTTTACAACTACTTCCTTCATTTTAAAACTGGTTCCAAGGGGCGGCTAGGTGGCGCAGTGAATAGAGCACCGGCCCTGGAGTCAGGGAGGACCTGAGTTCAAATCCGGCCTTAGACACTTAACACAAACACTAGCCATGTGACCTTGGGCAATTCACTTAACCCCAACTGCCCTCCAAAAAGCAAAAAAAACAAAACCAAAAAAACAAAACTGGTTCCAATTTATCTTTGATTCTGTAAGTGTATTTTCTAAGTCCCACAAAGGAAAGCATTTTTTCTAATATTTTTAAATTAAATTTTAGTTTTCAACATTCACTTTTATAAGATTTTGAGTTCCAAATTCCCCCTCCATGGTGTGTAAACTGATATAGGCTATAGATGTACAATCATATTACACGTATTTCCATATCAGTAATGTTATGAAAGAAGAATCAGAAAAGGGGAAAACTGCAAGAAACAAAAAAGAAAATAGTATGCTTTGATCTGCATTCAGACTTCATAGTTCTTTATGTATGGCATTTTCCACCATGAGCCTTTTAGGACTGTCTTAGATCAGTGCATTGCTGAGAAGAGCTAAGGGCTATCAAAGTTGGTCACTGTACAATGTGGCCATTACTGTGTACAATGTTCTCCTGGTTCTGCTCACGAAGGCATCATATCTTGTTTAATCTTTGTATCTCTCCCAATACCTAATATAGTGCTCTCTTGCATTATATATGTATGTGTGTGTGTGTTTGTGTATGTGTATGTATGTATACAATATATGTACATACATAATTAATTTATAAGTGTTTGCTGAACTGAACTAATGACAATGAACAAATTCTCTTCTCATCACTACTGCCTTTTACCCATACCCTGTGCTGCTGCTGCCACCCCTCCCTTCCTCACCCAGTTCCCCTGCCCCCAGCCCCTTTAGAACCTCATTACTACCATCCACCCTCAATTCTACTCCATTCATAGGAATCCAGCAAAGGGCTTGAGAATCTAGGAGAGTCCCAGATTCTTAATAACTGGCAGCTATGGCAAGGAGTCACTGGTTCCAACTACTGGAGACCAGGAAATGTTCTTGGCCTCTCAAAAAGAAACACTATACATTTTCTCAAAGAAACATGGAAATGAATGGTCGTTAGGATCCACATCCAATACTATAAATTAGCTACACCGGAATCAAAGAGACCTTCACAGGTAAGTTTAGAATTGTAAGCATTTAAGACACTATTCCTTTTTGTTTTTATTTATTTATTTTGCTTTTTGAAGGGGGAGGGCAAGGCAATTGGGGTTAAGTGACTTGCCCAAGGTCACATGGCTAATAAGTGTTATGAAGACACAATTCCTAGGGGGAAAATGTTAAAATTTCAAACTGCCTTACAAATTATTCTGGGAACAAAGTCTATTCACAAATTGCAGTCACAAAATTAAAATATTAGCAACTTATAAATGAAATGTATGCTTATGGTCTCAGTTAAGATAGCCAATTAACCGGAATATTCCATTCATAAATTAATTTAGGTAAAGAATGAGAATTTGTTCTTTACAACATGACTAATGTGGAAATATTTAGTACGGTTGTTCCATGTATAGCCTAAATTGGATTGCCTGCCATCTTGGGGAGGGGCAAAGGAAGAGATGAAGTGAGAAAACTTAAAACTCAAAAAAATTAAAGTAAATGCTGAAAACTAAAACCAAATAAATAAATAGAAAAAAAAGATCAAGAATTTACTCTTTATAAAAAAGGGAAAATATGACAATTTAAGTTTAATGTAAAGCATTTGTTGTTCAGCCATGTCCAACTCTCTGTGACCCCCATTGTCATTTCCTTCTCCAGTTCATTTTTACAGACAAAGAAACCAAGGCAAAGAGGATTATGTGACTTGCCAGGGTCTAAGGACAGATTTGAACTCAGGGAAAAGAGTCTTTCTGATTCCAGATCTGGCACTCTATCTGCTGTACCAAGATACCAACGTAAACTCTGCCCTCCCTTAAGTCCTAATGTATCATAACGGCATATCAGTACTTGTTTTCTCACATCAAATTTATGCATTTATATTATCCTCATTGTGTTCAATCCTTGACAAGTTAAGCTAAACATAGTTCTTAACAAAAGCAAGATTTCTTTTCACTTTGAAAGTGAACTTCAGCTTTGGGCTGAAACCCAAGCCTGACATAAATTCTACCGACTGTAGCTATATTTCCCTCTCAGACATATCAGACTTGAGTCCCAGAGGGTCAAAAACAGCATGGGAACTACCAGTTTATCAAGCAATGACTGGGTTATTTTCAGTTCCAATTCCAGTGGCTTTCATACATTTCAGAAGTTACATGTAACTTTGGAGTGCTTAAAATTCATTAAAAAAAAACAAAACAGTGATAGTAAGCACAGAATATACCATTATTTTATAAAAAGCTGTTTTTAAATGATACTTGTTTATAATTGTTGCCACAAAAATTTCCAAACCTATAAACACATTGTCTTAAAAAATGAAAACCTTGCCATAATGAAAATGTTGTATGCAGCAAATAATGGAACATCCATTGAGAAGGCTACAAACACATATTTTTTTTGAGGGCAGTTGGGGTTAAGTGACTTGCCCAAGGTCACATGGCTAGTTTTTGTGTTAAGTGTCTGAGGCCGGATATGAACTCAGGTACTCCTGACTTCAGGGCCGGTGCTCTATTCACTGCGCCACCTAGCCACCCCCAAACACATCATATTTTACATTTACCAGGATCACCGAGATATTGCTGGGAATAAAAAGACAAATTCTAAAAGGAGAAATATGTAGATCAAGTCAACAAAAATTTATTAAGCCCTTATTCTGTGTCAGACGTTGTGATAAGCACTACAGGTACAAAAAAGGCAAAAACAGTCCCTGTGCTCCAGGAACTTGTAATCTAACGGAGGAAGAATATAGAAACAACTATGTAAGTACAATATACAAAATATAAAATTTGGGGTAATCTCAGAGGGAAGGCACTAGCATTGAGGCAGACCTTGAAAGCCTTCTTATAGATGATGGGATTTTAGCTGGGGCTTAAAGAGGGAAGCCAAGAGATAAAGAAGAGAGAACAAATTCCAGGCATGGGGACAGTAAGTGAAAAGGCAATGTCAGGAGATGGAAGTGTCCTGCTTGAGGAACAGCAACAAGGCCAGTGACACTGTAGACTATCAAAAAAGGGGTAAAGGATAAGAAGGAAAAGTAAAAAGGAACCAAGTTACAATGAGCTAACAGAGGATTTAACACTTGATTCTGGAAGAATAAGGAGCCATTGTACTACTGTGGAGTCACAACTCCCTATTATTAAACAGTGAGTGATATGGTCAGGAATGCACTTCAAGATCACTTTAGTAGTTGAAGTGGAAGATGAATCAGAGTAGGGAGACACTTATGGCAGGGATAATAACTAGTAAGCAACTGCAATAATCCTGGCATGAGGTGATGAGGGCCTGAACCAGGTTTGGTGACAGTGGCAGAGGACAGAAGGGGGCATATACAAGAGACATTGTGAAAAGAGAACTCAATTTGAACTTGCCAACAGTACGGACTAGTGTGGTGGTGGTATGAAAGAAATTAAGAAGTAGAAGATGATGCCTAGAGCCAAAGCCTGAGTGATTGTAAGGATACTGATAAAGGAAAAACATAGGGTTTTGAGGGAAAGATAATAAATTCAGTTGCAACCTTCTTAGCTATATGTAGTATGAATGGACCCAAAAAAACCTCTGCAAGGTTTTTTATATGCTATATTGTCTTAAAGGCTATTATATAGCACACTTTGAACACAAGATCTAACAGTGAAAGTATAAAAATATGCCAGTAAATTTTAAATCGATCTTTACAGAAAAAAATGATAAACTGTTAAATAAAATTAGTAACTTAAAATTATGTTTTACACTCAAAACCCTATTTATTTTAAAATTCTCATTATATACAAGTACTCCAAATGTATAAAACTGTCAGGGTTTTGAGTCTTTAAAGGTATACTGCTAAATACTGAATGGTATAACAAAAATGTAAAGACACAATAGTAAGCTAAACCTTAATATCAACAATTATAACTATAATCAAATAAATTATCTGTAAGAACAGAGTGGTAAAGATAAACCTGTCCAAGGAATTAGAAGAAAAGCAGAAAACACATACAACCCATCTAAGCTGACATCCTCTCCAGTAGTGCTTAATATGTGCATTCTAACACAAAGAACCATCAAAAATTGGTCAAAATTGATTTACATTACCTGGAAATTTGGCCATCAGCTTATCAATGAACATTGGAGTGATGATATACAATTAGTTAATTATCACTGTTTCAACCTAATATAAGTAAAACTCTTTATAAATAGTTGGTTTTTTTAAAAGCTTTTTAAAAAACAAATACCCATGGGGGCATCTAGGTATGCAGTGAATAGAACACTGGCCATGGAGTCAGGAGGACCTGAGTTCAAATTGGGCCTCAGACACATGACACATATGCTAGCTGTGTGACCTTGAGCAAGTCATTTAACTTGTCTTCCTCCTCCAAAAAAGATATACCAATGAAATCTAATGTCAAAATACAAACAAAAATGAAATATCCAAGTGTGAAAATAACCTCCAACTTAGGTTTCCTTCTAATGAGCCTGTGGAAATGAATGCTATTTTATCAACTCTTTAAAAAAGTTTCAATAGGTTCTCAAAAAATTAACAATTATTTGCAAACAAAACACTTTTGCGAAACAAAAAAGAATAGCTATTGATCAATCATATTCTTTACTAAGTAACTTGTGATACTGTTAGGTTTTGAGAAAATTTAATAAGAAGTTATGAATGTTTAAACAATAAGTCTTATATTATTTAGTACCATTAACTATCAGGCATTTCTTCAGAAATAAATTTTAAGTTTTCAATTTTTGCAGAATTTGACTCTGAAATTAAAGTTTTCCCTCACTGCAAAGTTTGACAACTGCTACAGTATTTATCTTTTTGGAACTGCATGTATATTCCTAACCCTTTTTCACTGGCAGTAATTATAATTAGGTTACATTCCTCAAATAAGCAATTCCTCCTTATCAGCTTTGAGGTCAGGGAAATAGGCCCAAGACAGTGCTGGATGTCAAAGAAAGCCAACTAAGGGTTAAAAAAATTTCCTAAACTGATCAAAACAAATAATTCCCAAGTAGATAATTGAGAGTTGTCTGCATGTATTCAAGCTCAGACACAGTTTTTAAGTATGGAAAGATCCAAACAATATTCTAAACCTGATAATCACAAGTTTTATCAGACAAAAATAAGTCAATGAATTGGTTCAAAACTTGAGAGGTATTTATTACAATCCTGATGACAAGAGGAAAAAAAAAAAGATGAACCACCCTGTCATTTCTGGCAAGTCACTGCATCCATTCCAAGATGCAAATGGGAGCTAAAAAAAAAAAAAAATAGAGATGAGCTTAGTTTTAGATAATACTGAGATCAATGAACAGAATTTAGTAATACCTACCACTGTAAGTTTGCAAAGCACTTTCCCAGCTCATGTTACCTTCACAACTATTTGATTCAAATAGGTAGGAAAAATTATTACCCTAATTGACAAGGAAGGAAACTAAGACAAAAAGAGATCAAATGACTTGTCCCAATTTCCAAGATCCAATGACTAATGAGTAACAGAATCAGAAACAAATCTGCTAATTCCAAAGTAATAATTTTTTACCTTAAATTCAGAAAAGTAACAAAGATTCCTACTGTTTTCAGGTCTTCCAAGTCAGCTCCTCACACTTTGGTTCTCAAAATATTAGACATGAGCAATATTATTTTTAGTTTATAGTGTGGAATCCTGTCATATCCCACAGTGTACCTAGAGTTTCTATTGGACTATGTTAGCTACAGCCTAAGCTTTGGTATTTTAGCTAACAGGTTTCTCCAGATCCAGTGCAAAAAGGTTTCTTTTGGTAAAGGTAGATCTTTCCTGGCCTCGTCTAAATTGGTTCCACATCATCCTACACTATATGTAGTTTAGGAAACAGACTCGAAGTTTAAAGAGAGATAGGAAAGTCTCTAATTAACTATTTCAGAGCTCTGAATTTTCAAAACCCCTTTCAGATGATTTCACAAGCAATTCACAAACAATCCTTCAAATACCAAAGAGAAGGTAGGAAATTAAAGTTCTATGAAACTGCAACTCTCATAATCATAATTGTAGAGTACATTTTTTTTTCAAGTGTATGCCTTTCTTCTATTACAAAAGTATAAGCTTGTAAGAGTCAGGGGCTCTATTTTCTTTTATCTCCCACACTTTTTCAACATAATAGGTATTTATTTGCTAATGATAATGAGAGGTTATAACAATAAAAATGAGAACAATATGTTTGGAAAGAGAACCTGATTTTTAAGGCTGAAAGACACAGGATTAGGGATTGACCTGTGATTTCAACTCCTACTAAGGCAAGTTGGCACCTTATCTCTGATTTGTAATCTTAGAAGCTATTAGAGCATTTGAGAAATTAGGTGATTTGCATATATAGCCGTAGCCTATGTGTGTCAAAAGCAGGATTAGTATACAGGTCTGAATGATTCTGAGGTTGACTTTCTATTCAATATGCCATGCTACCCTTAGAGGGTTGAAAAAGCACAAGATACGGAGTCAGAGGCCTAGGTCAAATCCTTTGACTTACTACCTGTGACCTTGGACATGTCATCTAATTTCTCTGGGTCTATTTCCTCATTTGTAAAAATTAAGTTGGACTAAAATTATGATCTTTATGTACACTTTCAACTCTAAATCTCTGATTCTCCTGACTGGACATTGCCTCTCCCAGAGCACCTTTTCAAGGCTTCTTTTCAGTCCTAACTAATGCTCATCTTCCACAGGAATTCTTTTCCAATTCTTTAAATTCTAATGCCTTCCCTCTGGTAATTATTTCCTATTTACCGGGCATATAGTTTATTTGTACATATATGTTTGTTGTCTTCCTCTTTAGATTGGGAGCTTCTTGAGGGCATGAATTGTCTTTTGTCTCTTTTCTGTATCCCAGCAGATAGCTTACTTGGCACAAAATGCTTAATAAGTATTTCATTACTTCCTCCTCTCTGACCACTTCCTCCACACCAATAAACTGGCTCCTACCCTCTTCTTTCCTTCCTCTACCTCCCGCCCCCTGTATAGCTTAGCCTTCAAGACAAAAGCTACCTTTCCTTTTTAATTTGTATTCTTAGCACTTAACACAGTGCTTAACATAGCCTAATAAATGCTTTTGGTGG
>JAQQSW010017043.1:0-11544 GCA_028646575.1 Pseudocheirus occidentalis | reverse complement strand
CTAGTATTTACAGTGACCTCAAACATTGCAAATGCTTGATTATTGTATTGATTACCTAGACTTAAGAAAGTAATGCAGAAAATGTCAATTATGCAGGTTAAATTTAAAATTGCCATGTGCACCCCCCCCAAAGCTGGTTGTTAAACATTAATCAGTACCCTCTCACTCCTAATCCAGGTCTCTTTCCACTACACTGCAGGAAGCCAGCTGGAGGAGGGGCCAGTTTGCCTCTGAAACTGCTCAGGGTCTCAGGGGAAGCCACCACTTTCTTTTTCAGGCGCCTAAAGGGGAATGTCAGTCTGGAGCAAACAGGAAACTGCCAACAGCCACCAGGCAGGTCTGCCCCCTCTGGACCCAAAAACCCAGGTCTGTGGGTTATTGACATTCCTTAGACGCCCTCAGTTTTCCTATTCTGAGCCCTTCTGGTATAGACCCCTGAACTGTCTCCAACTCTTCATCCCTCACTCTCTACAGTGGCCTCTTGTTTTTTCCTTTCTTTGCCCTTGAAAGACCCACTTTCAGGAAAGCATCCAACAAAAATAAGCCTTGTTTCTAATCAGTTTCACTTAATATGTCCCCTCTCTCCCAAGGTGATTCTTATTTTTTCAGCCTTCGATGGGGGGAAAAAAGCTGCTCCCTCTGAAAGGGAGTTCAGACCTTGGGAGGAAGGATTTTGGAGGTATAAAGCTGCAATTATCCCCCGCTATTTGGGGATGAGGTGGAAGAAAGTGTCCAGAGAAGTCCCACTGAAATCATACGCTTAGAAGCAAGGGTATATTTTGCCTGTACCCAACCCTCACTTCTCTCTTTAGTTTCCCTAGCTCCCCACTATCTTTTTCTCAGCTCAGGAAGAAGCTAGGAGTCAGTTCCTCCAGTGGCACTGAGTTGGAAGGAGGGTTGACTGGACCCAGGACAGCATCTCCAGCTGGTGTCCACTGAGGTCGCCAGAGCAAAGTGAGATTCAGGGGTAAAAGAAGGAGGAAAGAACCAGAAAGGGAGCAACCCTAGAGGGTAGACAGCCCAAAGAGCCAGCTCAGCTCTGGGTAAGGTTGCTGCTGGCCCTCATCATCCCTTGTTGCTATTTCATTTGAAAAGGTAATATTTAATACCACCCCCCTACCTTCTATTCCACTCTCACAGTCCCAGAGTCATAGAAGGTCAAAGATAGAAGAGACCTTGGAGATCATTTGGTCTGATCTCCTCATCATTTTACAGCCGTGTCAGCTCTCCTCCTCCCCTGTACCCGCTGAATCTGCTTTTCCTTCCCATCAGGACTTCTGTGGTCAGGTCCTCCAGAGCTGCCCTCTCCATCACTCTCTCTCCTTTTTACAGTTTACGCAGCACTTTTTTATCCATTATCTCATTTGATCCCCCCTACAAACCCATGAGAGAAGCAAGGCAAGGATTATTATTCCCATGCTATTTTAGGTTGCATTAAGAGAAGCATAGCATCCAAGACTGGGGAAAGAACAGTCCTAGTATCATAAATTGAGAACATGAAGGGACCTTGGAGGTCATCTGCTCCAACACCTACATGTTACAGATGAAGACACTGCCACATTAGACCCTGAACTTCTCAAGAGCAGGGACCGTCTTTTGTCTTTCTTTGTAACCCCAGCACTTAGCACAGTGCTGGGACATAGTAGGCAGTTAATAAAAGCTTGTTGACTGACTGAATGACTGACCACATCTAGAGCCTGATTTAGAGGATCCCATTTTAGAAGGGACATTAGGAAGAGAGGGAGTTATCCCTTCCAAAGAAGGGTAGCCATGGTGGTTAAGGGGCTTGAATTCTTGCCATATGAAGCTTGGTTGGAGAATCTAGGGTCATTAAGTCTTAAGACTTGTGTGTGTTTGTCCTTCATTCTTGAAGAAGACCACGGCATGAAGGAGATAATGACACGACTTGCAGTTGACTTTGATTTGAATGAGGGAGGGCTGTGCAAGGTCACCAGCCTCCCTTTCTCCTCCAGAGCCATCTGGGTCTAGCGACCAGATACTCATCAGGATGACTGAAGATGGCCCAGGATGCAGTGGGAGACCCTGGCACTTTTAGGCTGATGTCTTTTCAGATTCTTACTTTGAGTGAGCTCATGCCCATTCAGTGAATAGGTCTTTTTAAGAAGTGAATCAAGGGATGACCCCTTTAATTAAAAAGAGGGAGAGAAGAAAGAAAGAAAGAAAGAAACAAAGAAAGAAACAAAGAAACAAAGAAAGAAAGAATCAAACATGAATGTTGTCCTCAAGAATTTGAAAGGCTATAATGGGGAAATGAGATTAGATTTCTTCTGCTTGCTGGAAGAGGGGCAGAACCCTAGGAGTAAAGGATAAAAGTCCATTTCGGTTTGATAAGAGAAAAGACTTTGAGTCACCCAAAAACAGAATAGGTAACAAGCTTCCCTTCACTGGAGGTCTTTGAGATAGAGGTTAGATCACCTCCAGAATCTGGGAGAGGAGATTCCTGTTCAGTGCTGGGCTGGAATCAGAGATCCCTGAGGTACCTGCTAACTCTGAGATTCTGAGATTCAGTGATTTGGTGATTTTTTTCCCCCATAAGAAAAGATGTGATTTGGTCAAAGTTGAATTTGTTTTTATTTTTGTTTGTTGTTGTTCAGTCTTTTCAGAAGTGTCCGACTCTTTGTGACCCCTTTTGGGGTTTTCTTGGCAAAGACACTGGGGTGATTTGCTATTTCTTTCTCCAGCTCATTTTACAGATGAGGAAACTGAGGCAAACAGGACTAAATGACTTGCCTGGGATCACACAGCTAGTAAATGTCTGAGGTCAGATTTGAACTCAGGAAGAAGAGTCTTTCTAATTTCAGGTCTGGCACTCTATCCACTGTGCCAGCTAGCTCTCTAGGTAATAGAACCAGTAATAGAAGCCAACTTCACTGGAACCAATAGTCTATCCACTACCCTGCACTGCCCCAGGGTCTTTTTTTTTTTTTTTTTTTTTTGCTTTTTGGAGAGGGGAAGGTAGGGCAATTGGGGTTAAGTGACTTGCCCAAGATCACACAGCTAGTTTTGTGTTAAGTGTCTGAGGCTGGATTTGAACTCAAGTCCTTCTGACTCCAGGACTGGTGCTCTATTCACCGCACCATCTAGCCACCTCGCCTAGGGTCTTTTTGCCTCACTTGCCATGGCAGTCTTCCTTGGGGATCACCCACTTTGCTGACATTCACATGCATTTAGCATAGATTTCTGTCTATACTTTAGTCATTAATGGTTTGTAAAAAAAAAAAAAAGCCACTTTGCAGTCACTACTCAGCCCTCCCTTCTTCACTTAAAATTGTTGGCTACACAAGAATCATTTCTTAGAGCTGACCAGGGTTTTGTTCTCTACAAAGCACTTCCATATCCATTATCTGATGTGATAATGTGGAACCCTCTAGAATGAGTAAGGCAAAGGTTCTCTCTAAAAGTATACAGGAGGAAACAGACCAAGAAAATGGAGGCGCCTTCCCTGAGGTCACCCAGTGGGAGTGCCAGGAATCAAATCCAGTTTCCCTGGCTTTGGTGATTTCTCTGCTACGTTTGGCTCTTGCCATCAGTTTTTCTTGGGGATCTTTGGGCTATTCTGTTTTCACTAGCCCTCCATCTGCTGAGACTCCTCAGAGGCCCTCAGTCCCAGGTCTGAGGTCCATGTGACATGCGGGAAATCGCTACCACCAGCTCTGGCTTCGAGAGGATACTTGGCTCCCTCCGGCTCTGACTCAGAAGGCCATCCTGCTGGTTTGGGAGAGAGCCACGTACCTCCCTCCTCAGCTGCTGGTGCTCTAGGCCTGTTATGTCTAGGGGGAGGAAAGGGAGAATGATCTCCCATAAACCTCCCTGGGGCCTCTACATCAACTCTCCACCACTTCCAGATGGCTTTGGGTGGCCTAAATACAACCAGAAAAGAGGTTCTATAGTCTCAAAACTTCAATTTTAAAAAAATCCCTGGGAGGGAGGGAAGAAGGAGAAGACAGAATCCCCACTGAGGAGTTTGGGGCTTTATGCCATGGAGGGCCAAGCATTCAGAGAGAGTGTGGGAGTATTGGACCTGGAGTAAACAGCTGGCAAGGGGGAGGCCTGGGCCTGCCAAACCAGGCCCTGCAGTCACACAGGACCTTTCAGGGCTTGAGAATCTCCAAAGGGCATGGCTGACTTATTGTCTTCATGCCCCACACTCATTCCTAAGAGCAGAGATGAGTTTCAGCCTTGGATGTGCTGACTCTTCAGCCCACCAAACACCTGATCTCTCTTCCAGCTTCCAGGTGGTCTCCCAATTGCTTGTTGGATCTACTTGCTTTAACTGAAAATCAGGGAAGGCTCCCTGGAGGAAAGAGCTTCTAAGATGGACTTCAGAAGCGGAGGATGAATTTGTCAGGCAGAGAGGGTGTTCCAGGCACAGAAGATAGGGGCTGAGCCAAGAAAGGCACGGAGGCCAGAGAGTCCTAAAAATATTCAAGGGGTACAAAGCAGTCTGGTTTGCCTGGGTGTAGAATGCACAGAAGGGAACATAGAAATAGATAGGGCTAAAAAGTCAGCTAGTGCCTGTGGTGGGCTTTGGAAGTCATACTGGGGAGAAATGTGAGACTTTTCTCCGTCAACCATAGGAAGCCATTCAATATTTTGGAGTCTAGCCCTCTGCTAGTGGCTTCTCCCCATCCTTCTCATTACTAGCAACTTCCCTTCACAATTACCTTTTATTTACTTCCATAGATCTTAGATGTAGACAATGATTCTCATGTTATTTCTCTCTGTTAGAACATGAGAAGGGAAAGATTGTGTTTTTGCCTGTCTTTGTTTTCCAGTCCTCAACACAGCACCTGGAATGTAAGAGGCTCTTAATAAATACTGTTTGAGTTACTAACACATAGAGTTACTAACACCTGCCCATAGAGTGCAGGACATGGAGTCAGGAACACCCAAATTCAAATCCAGCCTCACTACTGTGTGACCCTGGGCAAGTCACTTAACTTCTATTGACCTCAGTTTTCTCACCTGTAAAGTGGGGATGATAAAAGCACCTGTCTGCAGGGTCATGGTGAGGATCAATCGCACTTTGCAAATTTGGAAGGGCTATATAAATGCTGCTGTTGCTGTTACCGTGTCTCACATTAGGTTGTTCTAGAAATGGTAATAAATGCCAGTTTGAAGAGAAAAAAGGGTGAACAGCTATTAGGAGCTGGTGATACTGTCCTTGCTCCTACTTGACATGCTCTCCTGTTCACCTCCTGCTCTGCTTTCCAACGTCCTGCCTGACCTTCCAAGTTCATCTCCTGACCCAAGCTCATCCCACTTTCTCCTTCTCTACCAAATTAGATGATATTTGTAAAGCACCCAGCATACTATAGGATAGAATACAGTAGGAAATATAGGCTATGGTTAGGGATTTGCTGGAACCTCTCACTCAGAGATCTTCAGGCAGTGGCAGGAATGGAAAGGAGATCAAGAGGTCACCCTTGGACTCAGCACCCCTGGGTTCCTCCAGGTTTTTATTATTCTTCCTAGTCAATGGATAGGACTCCTGGGCCCTTGGTCATCTCCATCACCTGTTTATGGAACAGACAAAGGCCATGGGGGCTGTGGGGATGAGAGGGATCTTCTTGCTCTGGTACATCTGATTGCTTCTCCATCTCCAATATCTTAGGCCAGTGCTTCTCAACCTGTGGGTTATGCTCAATTTAAATACATCTTGCATATCAGATATTTACATTACGATTCATAGTAGTAGCAAAATTACAGTTATGAAGTAGCAACAAAAAAAATTTTATGGTTGGGGGTCACCACAACATGAGGAACTGTATTAAAGGGTTGTGGCATTAAGAAGGTTGAGAACCACTGTCTTGGGCAGAAAAATGCTGAGAAGTGGCCTTCAAGGTCTTCATGGATGAGTTTGGGGCATGGAACTTTCTAGTATGGGACATGAAGGTTTCCAAGAGGAGGATCCAAATCTGGAACAGAGGCAGCCTGCCACAAGTGAAGCTGGACCCTAGAACACAGGTTCTCAGAATTATCACATACATGGAAAAGACTTTATATTCCTGTTTTGTTTGTGTCTCCAGCTCCTAGCATGGTGTCTGGAGTATATTAGACACTGAATTGAACTAAATTGGATGGAGTATGGCTGGTATCCCATGACTGTGTGGGATTCTTGAGACTTTCTGGATTACCCACCCATCTGTGACTCAGGCAGGCCTCTGGGCAAGTTGAGTGATTGATCATCTGACATGGATGACCCATTGATCATCAGGCCCCTGTTAACAAGCAAATGTTTCCCTATCACCCTAGGAGACTACTTTCATTTACAGCAGGAAACTCCTACCCAGACCATGGAGCTGGCTTGCTAACCCCACCTGCCGTCAGGGCTGACATTATGCATAGATGGAGTAACCTTCACAATCATTCTACAGGGATCTGAGAAGGTTCTCCTGATCAGGCTCTGCTGATCTTCTCCCCAAGCTCTTCCTCCAAACTTCAGTTCTCTATTAGAGATGAATGTATTTGTGTGCTGTTAAAATGCACATACCTCTGGGAAGGGCAGCGTATTAAGCCTCATTAATCACAACTACTTCATTCAGTGAATGAGTTTTTCAGATCCTTTCTGGAGAAGTTTTGATAAAGGGGAAAAGGGGGAAATGGGTACTGGGTGGGAGAATACCAACCAGAGGGTGAGAAAGCAAGGAAGTTCACCAAAATAAGCATTTCCTGTTTCACAATGGCTTTTGGAACAAACCTTGGTGACTAACCTCTGGGCCTGCATGATTTGGGACTCTGGGAGAGCCTGTTCTAGCACCAGCAAGTGAGTTAGGGAACTTTTGGTGCCAGAATTCTCAGGGCCACCATCACCAGTAACAGCAGGCTTCAGGGCCACCTGACATCGAGGTCCCCTGAGAGCCATTGGCAGGGTAGTACAGGGATCAGAGGGCTCTGTTGGGAGCCAAAAGACCCAGGTTCAAATCCTGTGTAACCTTGGCTATACCTCACCTCTCTCTGAGCCGTTTCCTCTTTGATAAAATAAAGAGATTGGACTTTGTGGCTTCAAAGTTCCCTTCTAGCTCCAGATCTATAATCCCATAAGGGGGAAATAAAGAGACCCCTTCCATTCTTTGTTCTTTCCTTCTCAAGTCTTCACTCTGGAACCAGGCTCAAGTTTCTGGGAGCTTGAGGGAATTTGGGAACAGTATCTGCCTATGTCCATCTACCAGCTGCACCCTGGGGCAGCTGTATCACTTGGCAGAGGTCTAGATGCCAAGGCTCTGGCTTCACGGATAGGCCTGTAACTCGAGAGGTCTCTCCTCGAGGGAGAACTACAGGGCCTGGTCGCTCTTACTCTCTGGGCCAGGGAGCGTGCCTCTCATAAAAGCGAATTCACTGACATAACCCTAAACAGCCCATTTGGAAACACTGAGAAATTCAGCTGTGGAGAGAGGAGGTCCTAGAGTATTATTCCCTGATTGGTCTCCAGGCCTCTCTCTGCCAGCTCCACCCTGAAATGGGGCCACCAGGCCCCCTGACAGTGCAGCTTCCAGGGTTCATAGAAGTATCAGGGCTGGCCTGGGAAAACTCTGCAAACCAGGGCAGGATTTTTAGTGCTTTAGATGACTATTCTGGCAACCTCGACTCTGTTGGGTCATCCATGGCTTATTATTTATGGAACCTAGAGATTTCAGGAAAGGAAAAAAAATTAGCTCCCCTCCTCTCAGTGGGCATAGGAGAGCTCACAGAGGATGGGGAGGATTTGGATCCCAGGAGATTAAAGAATCCCAGGATCCCAGGTTCTGGGGTGCTTTATCCAGCCATGGCCCACAGATAACATTCCTAAAAAGTAGTCATCTTCCTTCCGTTTGAATTCCCATAGAGGCAGGGAACCTCACTCCCAGGAAACAGCACATTCCATGGCTTGGTGGTTCCATTAGGACATTCTTCCATAAACTGAGCCAAAATCAGTCCTGTAACTTCTGGCTGGAGCCTCTAGTGCTGCTCTCTGGCATCACATACTTTAAGGTAACTCCCTCCCTTACATAGCAGCCCTTTAAATATCTGGAGGCAGTTACTGTGGTCCCTTCTGGCTTGTCTTCTCTGGGATTAACCTCTTCAGTGGCTTCAACTATCCATGGGAGGGGAGGGGAAGGGAAGGGAGAGGAAAGGAGAGGAAGAAGGGAGGGGAGGGGAGAGGAGGGGAGGAGAAAAGGAGGAAGGAGAGGACAGGACAGGATGGAACAAGAGAGGACATCCTTGAGCATCTGCCCAGATGCTGCACTGCACTGAAAGAGACTTGGTTTGGTCTGGACTATCAACTTGAGCAGAGGAATTGCTTCCCCCCAGGAGTCTGAGGCAAGAACTTTTCAGACACCAGGGTTGGCCCATGATCTGCTGTGATGCCAAGTCCTATCCTGAGGAAGAGCTCACTGGAAGGAAGGAAGTATTTATCAGTCACCTACTATGTGCAAGGCACTGTGCTAAGCAGTTTTAGGAATATGATTTCATTTGCTCTTCACAGGAGGTAGGTGATAGTATTATTATTATTCCCATTTCTAGTTGAGGAAACTGAGGCAAACAGGGCTAAGTGACTTGCCCAAGGTCCTACAGCTAGTAAGGTTCTTAGGCCAAATTTGAACCCAGGTCCTCCTGAATCAGGGCCCAGCACTCTGTTCTCAGCATCACCTCGGTGGGTCTCTGTGGATTAGTCTCAAGTTGTTTTTAAAGAAAAGTGGAGAAAAAGAAAGTAAGAATAAAAAACCACACACTCAAAAAGTTCTGCATAGAATTGTATGCCCCACCTTCACTCCTCAAAGCCTTTAATGATGTTACTTTGTCTACTGAATGGTCATGGAACCATATCATATTGGAGCAAGAAAGGCTCTTGCTTGATCTTGTCTTTTACAGGGTGAGAAACTAAAGACCAAAAGGAATAAGTTTGGGGTGTCATAGAGAAGGGGGTTCCTAACCCTTTGGGCAGTCTGCTGAAGCCTATACATTCTTCTTAGAATAATATTTTTAAATGAATGAAATAAAATACATAGAATTACGAAGAAAACCAAAGCTGATGAAAATAAAGATAAATGTTTTTCCCATCTAAGTTGATGGACCCCCTTCCCTTCCCTCAGAAATCTCTCCTTGAACCCAGGTTAAGAACTCCTGCTATAAAGGATATGAATATAACATGATCCAATCTAACAGGTATTTACTATACACCTCCTTCAAGAGTAAGACACTGTGCTAAGTATTATAGACACAGAAAAAACAATAATCCAGGCCCTGTCTCCAGTGAGCTTACATTCTAGTGAGCACATATAAGATGACAATGATAATTTGAAGAGAGATGGAGGGACCACTGACAGCTAGGTAAATCAGAAGGGTCTTCCTGTAGAAGGAGGCACTTGAATTGAGCCTTAGAGGAAAGGTTTGGATTCTAAAAAGTGAGCATGAGGTTACACAGAGTCACGAGGAGTAGATCATGTTCAAGATAGTAGGAGAGGGAATGCTGAATTCAGGGAACAACAAGTGGAATCATTTGACTAGAATACATAATATATGAAAGAAGAATAATACCAAAGTAGCCTAGAAGGTGGACTGGAGCTAAATTGTGAAAGGCTTTAATTCCCAAGCTGAGATATTTGCATTTCATCTTAGAGTCAATCAGGAGCCAGTGACGATTGTTGAGCAAGAGGCAGACCTTTGCTTTATTTAACAAGATCGCTTTGGCAATGAGAAAACACTGGAATGGGAATGGGGATGAGATTGGAAACCAGAATTTAATTAGAATGCTGTTGCAATAATTCAGGTAGAAGTGATGAGGACCTGAATTAGCTATGGGAACAGCAATTGGGGGATGTTGTAAATGTCAAATTGACAAGATGAAGAAACTAGTTGGATATGGGGAGTGAAGGAGAAGGAAGAGTTAAGGGGGAATCCAGGGTTGTGAACCTGGGTGACCAGAAGGATGACAGGAATAGGAAAATTGAGAGAAAGGGCATATAGCTGGGGTAGGAGGTAGAGATCATGCATTCTGTTCCTGACATACTGAGTTTGAGATAACTAGGTAGACTGCAACTCAGGAAAGATACAAGAGCTGCATTTACAGATCCTGGAGTCATTTTCATAAAAGATAATTCTGATAGAGTATAGACAGAGAAGAGAAGGGGGTTCAGGGCAGAGTCTTAGGGAATGTCCAGTTATAACTTAGATAATGAACTGTATGAGAAGAAACAATTAGATAGGAAAGGGGAAAAACAGGAGTGAGCAACAACACACAGTGAAGAGAATCACCAGAAGGAGAGGGTGGTCAATTGTCAGGTGAAACAGGGAGTTTAAAAAGAATAATGACTTTGAGGAGGATGTCCACGTAAAAACCTAAAAAGACTCATATGAATTGATTCAGAGTAAAGTGAGCAGAATCAAGAGAACAATTCATATAGTAACAACATTCTAAAGATGGCCAGTTTTGAAAGACTTCAGAACTTTGATCAAGCAGTGATAACCCATGGCCCCAGTGGACTAATGATGAAACACAATCCCCATCTCTTGGCAGAGAACTGTTGGACTCAGGGTACAAAATGAGACATACATTTTTTATATGACCAGTGGGGAAAGTTGTTAGCTTGATGAATATTTGTTACAAGGATTTTGTCTTCACTTTCTTTCTTTTTATGATGTGATGTAGAGACAGGGAAAAAATAGATTTTTTGTCAATTGAAAAAATTAAATTAAATCTGGAAAAGAGAAGAAGCTATTGAATTTAGCAATTAAGAGATCATTAAAGAGAGTAGTTTCAATTGAATAATGACATTGGAAACTGGATTGCAAAGAGATAAGAAGTGAGTGGGAGAAGAGAAAGGGGAAGCAATGGGTGGCTGTGGCTTTTTCTAGGAGTTGGTTGTGAAAGGAAAGAGACACAGAATGAAAGTTTTAGGGTATGATAGGATCAAGTGAAGGTTTTTTGTTTATTTATGGAAATCTGGGCATATTTTGTGGGGAATGAACCAATAGATACAGAGAAATTGAAGAATAGAGGGAAGGGGATGTTTAAGACAATAAACTGGTGAAAGGAGGAGGAAGGATGAGAATCAGGAGCAGAAGTCATGGACTTGACCTTGGCAAAAAGAGGGACCTCATCTTTGTCAGAGGCTGGAGTAAATGCAGGGAGAATGGAGAATGGAGAATGGTATGAAGGTCTTTTGAAGTATGGAACAGGAGAGCAGAGAGATCACTTTCTACAGATTTGTTGTTGTTTGGGAAAGATGACCTCTATTTTCAATGGATAAACAAAGCATTTATTAAATTCCTGCTGTGTGCCAATCATTGGACTGAATTTTGTACAAACACAAAGAATGAGATAATCCCTATTCACTCACAAGGACCTTACATTCTGACTAACGTTTTGAATGTTGGTTCCTCAGAAAAGTAGGGGACGAATATGTACAAAAGTATTTATTGCAGCTCTCTTTGTGGAGGCAAAAAACTGGAAATTTAAGGGATGCCCATCAATTGGGGAATGGCTGAACAAGTTATGGTATATGAATGTGATGGAATATTATTGTGCTATAAGAAATGGGA
>JAQQSW010017042.1:0-11544 GCA_028646575.1 Pseudocheirus occidentalis | reverse complement strand
GAGGTGGTTTTAGGATAAAGATCTTGATGACTGATTAACCTTGGGCTGAGGTTGGGGGACAGGCAAGACCCAAGATGTAATCACCCCTGAAATAAGGAATATAAGCCCTATGATTTTCTTGTATCATTGGACTGGTATGGAATAGCTCTGTAATAAACAGACTATGAAATACATTCCCATCTCTCTGTCTCTTTCCTGTAATTTAGTTATAAGCTTTTCTCACTCTGTCTCTATTTTCCTCAACTGGTAGCTAGGCCTAGACTGCGCTGGTGGCAGCAAATAAGTTGCTTATAATAAAACATGTTTGCATCACAGAACACACAGGTATTCCACAATGGTAAAAAAAACTTTAAATGAAGTTGACTCTCATTAATACAAAAGTTTTCCATAAGTTACCTCCCTTTAAGAAATTCCTTTCCTCATACAGAGGACATTTCTGATTTAGTCTCAGTATTTAATAGAATAACAACTAGGTCCTTCTATCAGTTGTACCAATACTCAATTATTATAACATCATTTTGAAACATCTAAGGACCTTATTCCATACAGACATATATCTAGTGACAGGCAGATGATTAAGCCAAATACCCATTTACCAAGTTCTTTAATACAAAAAGAAATATACTATGAGGCTGAATAGCCCAAACGATTCAACATTGTGTTTGCACCTTTGCTCCACAAACGTCTTTTCCCTTTGTTTAATTATTCCCATATTATTCAGAAAGAATGTTCTATTCCAGGGAATTTACTAATTTATCCAGTTGTTCAGAGTATGGATTGACTATACATTCAGGATTGAAAAACAACAAATTTCACATATGTGCATTGTGCTCACATATCTTTCACTACCACTTGCTTTGATTGCAGAAATTTGCCATAAAAGGAAAGCAAGGACTTGATCAGATAAAATGTCACAGTTTTCCACCCCTGCATCATCAATGCCACCTCACAGCCAGACTCAGGAATAGTCAGGTGTGAAATATTCCTTTTTCAAAGGAACACAATGGGTAAACTGAGCCAGGATCCCATCCTAAGCTGACACTAGGATTGTCCTCTCAGTTTTTCCAGACACAGACACCTGTTACAGTCACATTCTCTGAGTACCTTGTGGCATTTCTCTGCAAAGGTGTATTATTGTCTATTGATGGATTTCTATGTTCCATCAGACAACTCAAAATAAAATCCATTATAGTCCCAAAAGCTTTTACCTTACATGGTAAGTTTCACTAATCAAGAATTTTACCAGGACTGACATTTTAAATTTTAAACTTGTCCTCATGCAAAACCCAATCATTAGAGACTATTTCTATATATTTGCAAATTCTCAGCATGCCAAGTTCCTCGTTTAGGAATTCCATAACCCAAACAAGCTCTTTTGCAGGCTTATAAAATTAGGGAGGATGGAGAGGGACCCCTGAGAAGGGGCTGCCTTATCCACCCGATAGGACAGAGTTGCTGTGGGCTGTGTTTTTGACCAGTCCTGAGGACTTCTCTGAATGGGCAGAAGAATCCTCCTTTCCATACAACACACACAAACACACACACACACACACACAGAGTAATCAAATTTAGGTTTTAGCATTAAAACATAACCAACCATCTTATAATTTTCATAAGCAATAGCCAAATTATTTTAGCTACAGCACAGACAAGAAGCTTCAGATGACATTGCTGTGTTCCCAAATCATATAATATTCCTAATCTTATCTGGGATGAGAGGAGTTAATAGAAAAACTCCAAGGCTTTAACAGAATCTACTCAAATGTTTTACATATATTTAACTTTCGTTATAATTCTAGGGTGGCCACAACCAAAAATTATAAGGAAATACATTTTACAGATCTCCCAAATTACAATATTTCAAAATTAAGACAACACTCGGGTCACAGTGTCTTATTCCTACGCTTCTATTCTTTTGACAATGTAGTTCCAAATTTTAACATTTAGGAATTTATCCTGGTGTCTTTGCATTATGCCTAACTTTCCACTGAATTGCAATATACCACAAAGATTTACCATGACACACACATATAAATGAATTACCATTCTGAATTCCCAATTTGTACTAGGACCCAGTTATTATAAATCCATTCTTAACCGATTTTAAGAGACCGATTTCTCAGTAAAGCTCCTTCAGAGGCTTGAAGAAGCAACCACGACCCCCCCCTCCCTTCAGCATTTACTTATGAATTCCTTTCTCTGCAGCCCTGCCTACTCCACCACAATGGGCCTTTCAAACCATTTCAGACTGTGTCCCCCACTTACAACCCATTTCCGGGTATGGAGCAGGGTTGGCTTTGGGGGATGACTCCCAGAGAAAATCTCATAAGGCAATGCAGATACACGCAAAACATGGACAATTTACAAACAGATGGACACAGAATCAGAACGTCCTGTTTCCCAAAACAGACATACAAACATACAGCAAACTGAAATGAACGGGAGGTACAAAGATGGACACAGACAGCCAGGGATCAGTTACCGAGGTGAGGCGGGCCTGAGCCTGACGTCTCAGGGCACGGCCGGAGGGGACTGGTTTAGCAGCTGCGTCCAGCCTCAGTCCCCAACAGAACCAGGAAACTGAAGATTTTACTCACCTCCCCAGGGTGAGTAATCAGAAACCAGATTATCCACATAGGTTCTAATTGGGGCTAGATCAGCGTCGGAGGTGGTTTAGTTCTCCCTCCCCTAGAGTCTCAGGGCCTGAGAGTTCCTCAGGTGCCGGCTCCCCTAAGAGTCAGGCGGTGAGTAGACGTCCACCTTCGAGGCTGAGAGTCACACAGGTTTTTGGGGTCTCCACGGTGACATGGAACACCACATAATCTTGCTAGGGGCTCCAAAATGTTGTGCCGAAAGAAGCGATTGAGACCCAAAGTGCGTATTTTGGAAGTGGATTTTATTAAGTGCGGGCTGTTCGGGGCTACATCTTACCTTGCCCAAATCAAAGAGGCCTGACCAAGGGGAGATCACTGATATATATAGGGTCCCCCAATTCTCAATGGTCAGGGATTGCATAAGAAGAGGTTTACAGCAGGGATTGGCTAGTACACATTTCAAGTCTCATGCGCAGGGAGACCTTGGGGGGCCTTGCAGCCAACTTCCACGAGGAAACAGTAAGATGGCTGGCTAGGGCAGAATGGGGGGAGGGGAAAGGAGCCAGGGGAGGCCAAGTACAACAATAGCGTGACACGATTATAGGAGCTGATTTTATATTCTCTAACTTTGGCACAGCGCTTTATCGTTTCTACTAGATTCTCTCAGGTTCTCATCATCTACAAACACTGATAGGTTTTGTTTTGTTTTGTTTTTTGCTTATTTATTGGCATCCCTTCATTTTCTTTGTCTTGTCTTTTTAATATAATTAGCATTTCTAGAACAATATTGAATAAAAGCTGATAAAGACCATCCCTGCTTCACTCTGATGTTCCTGGGAAGGCTTTTTGAGTTTATCCTCATTACAGATCATTTTCGTTCTTGATTTTAGATAGATGCTTTTATCATTTTTTTAAAAGTTACATTTATTCCTATGCTTTCTATTATTTTTAATGCCAATGGGTGTTGTATTTTCTCAAAAACTTTTTCTGCATTTATTGATTTCAGCCTGTGGCTTTTGTTATTTTTGGTACTGACATCATCAGTTATGCTTATAGTTTTCTTTTCTTTTGTTTTTTTTGCTTTTTGGAGGGCAGTTGGGGTTAAGTGACTTGGCCAAGGTCACACAGCTAGTTTTTGTGTTAAGTGTCTGAGGCTGGATTTGAACTCAGGTCCTCCTGACTCCAGGGCCAGTGCTCTATTCACTGCGCCACCTAGCTGCCCCTATAGTTTTCTTAATGTTAAAGCAGTCCTGTGTTCATGGTATAAATACATGCTAGTTACAGCATATGATCTTTATGCTGAATTGCTGTAATCTCTGGTCTGTCCTTGGTTTAGTTATCAAAACTGTATTTATGAAAATAGAAGGAATTTAATAGGAATCTTTCTTCACTCAATTTTTCAAATATTGTATGTAGTATTGGAATTAACTGGTCTTTGAAAGTTTGGTAGAATTCACTTGAAAATCAGTTTGATCCCGAGTTTTTTTTCCTTAGGTGTTTATTTATGGATTAGCCAATTTCATTTTCTAAAATGAGATTATTTAAATATGTTGTTTTGTTAATCTGGGCAGCTTTTTTAGGGTGGAGGGTATAAATTCATCCATTTCAGTTGTTCTTTTCATGGGCATACATTTGATCAAAATAGCTACTAATAGTTGCTTTAATTTCATCTTTATTGGGGAAGTATTCAGTCTTTTCATTTTTTATACTGGTGATTTGATTCTTTTAAAATCCATTTAATAGCAGGTGTGTCTGCTTTATTGTTTTGGGTTTGTTTGGTGTTTTTTATTAAACCAGTCCCTAATTTCAATTAGTTAAATGGCTTTTTTTTACTTCAAATTTTGTTAATTTCTTTTGTTTTCAAGATTTTTGTTTTTATGTTTAATCATGGTTTTTAATTGGTTGTTTTTCTAGTTTTTTTTTTGGTTACATGTTCAATTTATTTATTTCCTCTTTCTTTCCTTGGTATAAGAGTTTAGAGATATACATCTTTTCCTAAATACTACTTTGGCTGCATCCCACAAGTTTTGGCATGTTGTTTCATTGTTATTGTCATTACTGAAGTGATTGATTATATGATTTATTCTTTGACCCCCATGCTCTTTAAGATTAGGTTTTTAAATTTTTAAATTATTTATTAATCTATACTTCAAAGGCCCTATATTGGATGTGTTTCTCAATATATTATGGTTGATGAAGTATGCATTTATTATTTCTTCTTTGCTGTGTTTGTGAGATTTGGGGGCACTAACACATCATCAGTTTTTGTGAAGGTGCCATGTACAGGAGAGAAAAAGGTATATTCCTTTTTGTTTCTAATCAGTTTTCTCCAAAGGTTTATCTATCATAGCTAATTAATAAAATATATTCATCTCCTTAACTTCTTTCTTATTTTATGGTTAGATTTAGCTAGTTGTAAAGGGTGAAAGTTGAGGTCCCTCACTGGTATAGTTTAGTTTGGCCCTCTAATTGTTTCTGTAACTCATTTAACTTTTGCTTTAAAGATTTGGATTGAGGTGGCTTGGTGGCACAGTGAATAGAGCACCAGCCCTGGAGTCAGGAGTACCTGAGTTCAAATCCCACCTCAGATACTTTACACTTACTAGCTGTATGACCTTGGACAAGTCACTTAAACCCAATGGCCCCCCCAAAAAAAAAAAGCAACAGCAAATATGACCTCAGATACTTAACACAAAACTAGCCATGTGACCTTGGGCAAGTCACTTAACCCCAGTTGCCCTACTTTCCCCCCTCCAAAATGCAAAAATAAAAATATTTGGATGTTATGCTGTTTCATGCATATATCTATTATTTTTATGACTTCATTGTCATAAAAATGTACCTTTTAGTAAGATGTAGTTTTCCTGATTATCTCTTTTAATTAGATCTATTTTTTACTTTTGAATTATCAGAGGTCATGATTGCTACCCCTCCCTTTTTTATCTAAGCTCAAACATAATAACTTGTGCTCCATTCCCTTGTTTTAACTGTGTGGATATTTTTCTTTTTTTAGGTGTGTTTTTTGTGAACAACATATTGTTAGATTCTGGTTTATAATTCATTCTACTTTCCACTTCCATTTCACATTTTAATTCAATAAATTCACATTTATGTGTTTATGTGTTTATTTCTTCATCTTATTTTCTTCTGATTTTCCATCTCTGCTTTCTTTTTTTTTTTTACCTCACTTTTTCTTATCCCCTTCCCCTCCTACTTCCCTGTCAGGCAAGATAGATTTATTTACCCCACTGAGTTTGTATATATGCTTTCCTTTTTGAATCAGTTTAGAGCAGTGGTTCTCAACCTTCCTAATGCCACGACCCTTTAATACAGTTTCTCATGTTGTAGTGACCTACAACCATGAAATTATTTTCATTGCTACTTCATAACTGTAATTTTGCTGCTGTTATGAATTGTAATGTAAATATCTGATATGCAGGATGTATTTTCATTGTTAAAAATTGAACATAATTAAAACATAGTGATTAATCACAAAACAATATGTAATTATATATTGTGAAATATTTATTTCTAATTACAAATAAGTTTTGTATTGAAGCATGGTGTAGCATGGGTAACAGTCTTAATATAATAACAACAGTAAACTACATTGCTACATTTTGCGACAATATGCATAAAAAGCCAATGCCAGTGGGAAAGTTGAGTTTGCGTCTTTCTCACCAGATCTGAAATTCTCGGGGCAGTCTTTGCAAGAGTACAACAAAAATCATCTTCCACAACAAGTCTACTTCTCTATTTACACTTGATAATTAACAAGCTGGAAAACCCTGTTTCACAAAGATATGTTATTGGAAATGGAAGAAGAAGGTCCAGCACAGTCTCAGACAGAACAGGATATGACTGCAAACACTCGGTCCAGAATTTTGTAACCGGCATTGTAGAGAAATCAGTGCTCACTGCATTGCTGTTAATAACTCTTGTGCTGTCTTAGGGACATCTTTAACTTTGACTGTGAATGGGCTTCTGGTAAGTGCAAATGGGGTGTCAGGTAGATTTCGAAAGTATGATGAAGTTTCATCTGCAAGCATGTGCAAGTGTTCTTTCACAGAGATTCTTATCATAATTCTTTTGTGTGGTTCAATGTTATGTTTCTCAAAGAAAGCTGATAAGGTAGGCAACATGTAAATTTTATTTTCATCCAATTTTTTTTTTTGCCAAAGCTGAAGTTTCATTTGGAATGACTGGATCTTTTCAGACAAATCTAAGCATCTTGCATTCGGACCTTGCAGTGATAAATTTAACTCATTCAAGGTAGCAAAGATGTCAACCAAGTAGGCTATTTTCTGCAGTTCACTTTTATCACTGAAAAGTGCCTCAAACTGCAGTCTTGCTTTCTGATTAAAAAACGTTTGAGTTAATCATGAAGCTCAAAAACACATTTTAAAACTTTTCCTCTGGACTATCAGCTCGCTTCAGTGTGAAATAGCAGAGCATTGTTTGGCGCATCCAACTCATTGCACAGTTGCAAAAACAGTCAAGTGTTTAAAGTGCTCGCCTTTACAAAATTGACAGAACTTATGACACTTTTCATTACTTCTTATAACTCTTGTGGCAGTGTCTTTGTTGCTAATATTTGCAGATGTATCATATAGTGAGTTCCAATGACTTTTAGTGATTCATTCAGTACCAAACGTTGAATTCCAGATTGACATCCTAGCATAGCTGGAGCACGATCTGTACAAACACCATAAACCTTTTCCCAAGACATCTTACACTCTTTCAGAAATAAATCAACTGTGTCAAATACATCACGTGCAGTAGTTGTTGTTTCAAGAAGTTTGCAAAAAAAGAAACTGTAATAGTAATCAGTTTATCAGATACTTAGGACTTAGTAACTTAGGGCTAAGTAGCACCTAGTAACTTAGGGCTAAGTATGGAAGGTGTGAATCCTGTCCATTGTTGAGAAAGCATGAACTCCCCTGTTGCCTTGGATGAAGGCTATTAGCTGAGACAGGAGGCCAGCGCTGTATATAAAGAAGAATTCTAGAGACAGAGATACAGAATTGGAATGCAGCTCCTCAGTGAAGTAAGATTCATGGAAACTGAAGCCAGCTAAGAGAGAGAGAAAGGGAGAGAGAGAGTTTCTCTCCCAGTATCTGGAAGCTGACTGAAAACTGAATTGGAGTTTTCCCCGATACTAGAATCTGGTGAAGGCCATCCAGAAGGCCAATATTCCTTCTGGGTCCTAGAGCCAGTTGAACTGCTGGAAGACTAAAGAAGCATGAACAGGATAAGACTTTGTTTATTCATGGCCTGGCTGATCCTTGAGTTCCAGGCAAGAGAAGTGGTGAAGGGTTTGAGATGCTCTGAACCCTGTGAACTTCAGTGTGTTCTGGGGATTGCCCTGAGAACTGGACAACGACCTAGGAGCTGTCTACCTCTAAGGACTGGACCAGAAACTGGCAGTGTCTGCTTCTGAATCCAGGTGATTGTTTGGCAGATTCAGGAGGGAGCTGGGACCATGGAAGGGGATCCAGGGAATCAGAGAGACCTCCCAGAGTCAAGATGAAAAAAAGGCCTCCCCTTGGACTAAACTGAGGTTTGCTGGAAACCAAGTTTGTGTGGTTTTCTAATGATTGAATTAGTGACTAATGATATTTAGTAACTGGGAATCTAGCTTAGTGACTGACTGCTAGATGAGTGACTGATGAAGTTAATGGTTGCTCCACAGTGGAAGATTGGTATATTGAATCATTAAGTGAGAAGGGTTTCCCCTTTAGGGAAACCAGATGATTCTTCTTTTGTTCCTTTTTCTAAATATTGTGGCCACTGTAATCAAAACTGTGTGGCCATTCTAATGTTAAGCTGTTATGAACACTATATTGTGACTTTCTGTGATGGGACAATAATATTGATAACATTATATTGTGAATATTTTACTGAATCTTGATTTGTAATGGAATAAACAGAGTGTTCACTATTACTGTGTAATCTGAATGTTAAAAGCTGTTCACAGTAGCATTGTTTTGGGAATCTGCTCGCGCTTGGCTTTACAGAAACTCATCTTTAAAGTCGCCATCATTAATATACCTCATGTAAACCAGTAACTGTAAACAGTTTGCAGCATCTGTAGATTCATCAAGCTGAATACTAAATATTGGAAGTGGAGCAGATTTAATTTCTTGGATTACCTGATCAAGAATATCAGCAGACATGTCATCTACTCTTCTGCAGATAGTGTTGTTAGATAAGGAAATTGCACTCAATTTCGTAACAAATTTGTCTCCAATCATAAATCGAACAATGTCTTTGGCCGCTGGCAACAGTAAATCCTCAGCATCCTGATGTGAGGTTTTATATCTCTGGTGATTCTGAGCGTCACCAAATATGAAGCTTTAACAGCTGGTACATTTTGTTTGTGGTACTTGCCACCGATGTCCAGTCTGGCTTTCTTGAATCCATCAGCTTTGTTTCTAAAATAGTTGGTATCATTGCAGGCAAAGCTCAGATGCTTGCTATCAAAATGGTGTTTTAGTTTGTTCGGCTTCACAGATTTGGCTGATAGAACTTCACAACAAATATCACGTTGTGGTTTCTCAATTCATGCTGTAATTATTGAGGTAAAACCATACTGTAAAAATCCTCACTATATTTTCTTTTATTATTTTTTAAATTTAAATTTTAATTTAATTTTAATTTTTTTTCTTTTTGGAGGGCAGTTGGGGTTAAGTGACTTGCCCAAGGTCACATGGCTAGCTTTTTGTGGTAAGTGCCTGAGGTCGGATTTGAACTCAGGTACTCCTGACTCCAGGGCCCGTGCTCTACTCACTGCGCCACCTAGCCTCCCTATATTTTCTTTTCTTAACATTCTTCTCTACATGATCCATTGTCATAGGATGGTTTGCTAATGAAAATAATACGTAACAATAGCTTTAATAATACAAAGGATGATACATGGCATAGTTCAGTCAATACAGTTCATTAAAGTTTCCTATGATTTACCATTCTGCTGTTTTTTTACATACCTGTTACTACCACAAGGGGCAGTATTCATATCAACCACAGCTGAATATAAAAAGACTGATCAGCATCCAGATTAAGTTCCATGGTACAGATATATATTTTTGCAGTAGTTGATGATTTTACTATATACGATTTTACACTTACCCAATAATTATAATTCACAAAGTGTCATTTTACCTCTAATACTGCTGCTCTCTACACAGTAGCTGCCCTGTACACACGTGACTGATCTGCATAAGCATGTTATGGATCCAACCCTGTCCCATACACCTGTATTTGTACGGGTGTATATGATGGGGTTGGCACGATGATGTCATCATGCAGGGTACTCATATGTGGGCGTATCTGCATGTGGGCAGACCTGCCCAGAGATGGATAGAGGAGCAGTGTCTCTGTTCCTAAGACATCAGAAATACATGTTTTCCGATCATCTTAGGCAACCCCTGTAAAAGGGTCGTTTGACCCCTAAAGGGGGCACAAGAACCGCTGCTTTAGAGTGAGATTTAAGCATTGCCTACCCCTCTTATTTTCCCTTCTATTAAAAGTGTCCTTCCTTTTTCTCCATTTTCATGTTAGTAAATTTCACCCATTTACCACTTCCTTCTCCTCTCTTGGTACATCCCTTTCTTACCCTTCCATTGTTTTTAGATCATCCCAATATCATCCCCTCCACTGACTTCTCTGTTTATGAAGATTCCTTTTAATTTCCTTTAAAAAATTTTCCTTGGACTTCTGGGGGTGGAGCCAAGATGGCGGCGTAGAAGCAGCAGCGTCCCACAACTCTCACGCAGTCACCCTAAACACCTATAAAAATATGACGCTGGACAAATTCTAGGACTCTCAAACTCAAAAAATACAGGAAACACATCTCTCGTGGAAGGCAGCTCGGCAGCAGGGGATCATCCCGGCAGGAATCCAGCTGAGGCCTGCCGAGCTTGAAACTGAAACCTCCCCAGGCCCCAAGGTGGGAGGAATGAGCCAAGCCAGCCATAGCCAGTCTACAAGAGAGAAGAGCTACAGCCTCCAGCAACTAGACATTTACCAAGGTGTGAAAAATAGGGATTAAAGAAAGGTGTGAAAAATAGGGATTAGAGGAAGGCAGCTGGCAGGAGAGGCTCATCCCATGCCAGTAGCTGAGACCAGCCCAGCCTGAAACTGCCATGTGGCCAGGCTCCAGGGCGGCCGGGAGAAGCCGAGCCTCCCAAGTCACAGCTTGAGTCTACATCAGAGAAGATCTAAAGCACTTGGAGAAATCTGCATGAGGCAGGATTAAAGGTCAGTGAAAGTGAGTGAAGCTTTCAAGCTAAATTTGGGGGAGGAAAAGCAGTTTGGTCAATCTACCCCCGGGGCAAGGAAGCAGTGGGGGAATGGCAGAAACTGCTGTAGCCAGCTGATGCCCCCACTGGGCTGTTTCAGAGCCCCTGGCCTGTGGATCCCTCGGGGGGCTGAGTCGATTGATCAGGGCCAAGTGCTCTTGCTTTGAGTGGCCTGGATACAGATTGTGGTCTTGGGTGGTGGTCCTGGGGAGTGCTTTCAGCAAGCCAAAGCTAGGGGAGGCTGCAACACCCCCTAATAGCTCCAGGAGCTGGGAAAACCCCAGCAATTTGGAACAGAGCTTTCCCCCTGGAAGCAGAGTTTCACAAAGCTAAAGAAAAGAAAACCCAACCAATTAATTGACTGGCCAACATGAGGAAAAGGAAGCAAAATAAGAACAGCAATAAAACTCTAAAATCCTTTTTTATGGACAAAAAAGATCAAAGCATGAAACGGGAAGAAGACAACACAGTCAGAACTCCCACATCAAATGTTTCCAAGACACTTGAAGAATGCCTAGTAGCTATAGATAATCTAAAAAAGGACTTTGAAAAACAAATAAGAGAAGTGGAGGAAAAATTGGGAAGAGAAATGAGAATGATGCAAGAAAACCATGAAAAGAGAGTCAACAACCTGACTGAAGAAAACAACA
>JAQQSW010017041.1:0-11544 GCA_028646575.1 Pseudocheirus occidentalis | reverse complement strand
AATTATTCTCTTCAGTGAGCTTTTGAGATTCTCTTTCCATTTGGCAAATTTGACTTTTTAAGGCATTCTTCTCCTCATTGGCTTTGTGGACATCTTTTGCCATTTGAGTTACTCTGTTTTTTAAGGTTTTATTTTCTTCAGTCAGGTTGTTGACTCTCTTTTCATGATTTTCTTGCATCATTCTCATTTCTCTTCCCAATTTTTCCTCCACTTATCTTATTTGGTTTTCAAAATCCTTCTTAAGCTGATCTATGGCTTATAGGCAGTCTTCATGTTTCTTGGAAGCTTTTGGTGCAGGAGTTCTGACTGTGTTGTCTTCTTCATGTTCCATGCTTTGATCCTTTTTTGTCCCCTTAAAAAGGATTCCAGAGTTCAGTTGCTGTTCTTACTTTTCTTTCTTTGCCTGTTCATGTTGCCAGTGAATTACTTGATTTTTTAGCTCTGTGGAACTCTGCTTCCAGGGGGGAAAACTCTGTCCCAAATTGCTATGGTTTTCACAGCTGCTGGAGCTATTAGGAAGCTGCTGCAGTCTCCACCAGCTTTAGCTCACTGAAAACATACCCCAGGACCATCACCCAAGATCACAATCCAGATCCAAGCTGCTCAACACAAGAGCACTTAGTCTTTGAATGATCACGTGTTCCCCCTGCAGTCTGAAGGCTGGGAGTTCTGAAGTCACATGGAAGCCACTGCAGGGCCTCCAGTTCTGCCACTTCCTTGCCCTGGAGGCAGTTTGGCCAGACCTGCTTTTCTCCCCTAAATTTAGCTGAGTTCCACTGACCTTTGACTTAGTCCTTGTTTCTTATGGCTTGATAATTCTGGAAACTGCCACAACTGCAGCTGATCCACTCTCCTGAAGGCTCCAGTTGCCTCTTGTCCTGGGTGCCCCGGGGCTAAACCTTGGTTTCAAGCTGGGCTAGTTTAGGCTCCCCGTGTGCTGCAATGATCCCTTCCTGCCAAGCTGTCTTCAGAGCAAGTTGTGTTTTTCTCTATTTTTGTGTGAGTTTTGGAGCCCTAAATTTTGTTTAGAGTCATATTTTATAGGTATTTGAGGTGGCTATGTGTGAGCTGCAAAACCTTGCTGCTTCTATGCTGCCATCTTCGTTCCCATATTGGGTTATTTAAATGATCTTTTTTTACTCTTTTGTTAATCTGGGTATTCTGTATTTTTGTATGTATTCATCCATTTTATCAATTAATCGTTTTTGTTAACATATAATTGGTCAAAATTATTTCTGTTGCCTTAATTTCCTCTTCAATTTTGAATTCTATTTTTTCATTTTTAATGCAGTCAGCTTGGTTTTCCTTTCTTCCAAAAAAATCAGGTTATCTATTTTATTTTTTTAAATTAACTCTTACGTATATCTGTCAATTCAATTAAAATTTTCTTCAGAATATCCACTTCATTTTTAGAAGAGAAAGGGGCTTTATTTGGTCTTGGTCTGGTTTTTTTAGTTGTAAGCCCAGTTCACAGACTTGTACATTTTATCTTTTGTTGATTAAATCATGTAGAGATATAAATTTCCCTCTAAATAGAGCTTTAGCTACATTACATAAGTTTTATGTTTGGGTATCATTGGTTTTTTTGGAGGGGGAAGGCAAGGCAATTGGGGTTAAGTGACTTGCCCAAGGTCACACAGCTAGTAAGTGTGTCAAGTGTCTGAGGTCCAGTTTGAACTCAGGTTATCCTGACTCCAGGGCACCATGGTACTCTGTTCACTGTGCCACCTAGTGGTATCATTGATTTTTGTAAAGATGAACCGCATGCATGACAGAGAAATAAGTAAACTCCTTTTCCTTCCTGTTATGTAATTGCCAGAGAACTGTCATCTCTACTTTTTAAAACTTCTGTTAATGTCATTAAATTCTTTCTTGTTTATCTTTTTTCTTAGGTTTGTCTGAAAGAAATATACAATAATAGGTAGCGTAGTGACTAGAGTTCTAGATCTGGAGTCAGAAAGAGCAGAGTATAAACCCAGCCTCAGATGCTCACTAGCTCTATAACCCTGGGCAAGTCACTTAATCTCTGTCTTACTTTCTTTAACTGTCAAATGAGGCTAGTTCTAGGGGCGGCTAGGTGGCACAGTGAATAGAGTACCGGCCCTGGAGGCAGGAGTACCTGAGTTCAAATCCGGCCTCAGACACTTAACACAAAAAACTAGCCGTGTGACCTTGGGCAAGTCACTGCCCTCCAAAAAAAAAGCAAAAAAAAATGAGGCTAATTCTAGTTTCTACCTCAAAGGGTTGTTGTGGGCATCAAACGAGATGATAATTGTAAAGCACTTAGCACAGTGCATAGCAGTAATTGCTATATAAATGCTGGCTAGTATTATTATTACATGAGACAGTATTTGTAAATACTGAGCACATTTTGGGTAATGTAGTAGATGCTAGCTATTATTTTTGTTATCATTATTATTTACCTCTTACATATTAATTTAAGGGTAGCAAAGCACTTGATAAATATGATCTCATCTTATCCTCACAAAAACCATGGGAGGTAAATGGTATTATTGTCCCCAGTCTGGAGGTGAGGAACCTGAGGCAGAGAGAGGTTAAATGACTTTCCCAGAGTCATACAGCTAGGAAGTAACTGAAGTTGCATTTGAGCTCAGGGTTCCCTGTCTCTAGGTACAGCATCCTATTATACCACCCACCATTATAATTTTACTCTTTCTCGGTGCAATTTGATTTGCTTTTCTGTTTAGTTTATGCATTGTGTAGTTACTTGAAATGGAATTTCCTTTTCTATTATTGCTTCCTGGGACTTGTTATTATTATATAAAGGTGCTTTTTGAGGGCTTATTTTGTAGCCTGTAACTTTGCTGAAGATGTAATTGTCTCTATTCATATTTTTGTTGATTCCTAGGATTTTCCAAGTTTACCGTCATATCATCCGCAGATTGGGATAGCTTTGTTTCCTCTTTCCTTGTCTTCATGCCATCAGTTTATTTCCTTAATTATATCAAAGAATTATATCCAGAATTATATCAAAGAAAAATCAGGAGTATGGACATCCAGTTCACTCCTTTATTATAAAAGGTTCTATAAGCAGTTTTCAGATGAAGAAATTAAAGTTATCTATAGTTATGTAAAAAAAATGCTCTAGATGCTCATTGGAGGAGGGCACTCTATATGCTCATTGTACCTCCTACCACATCCCTGATCATGCAACCCACCCCTATTCAGTACCTTCCCATGGTAGTGAGGCCCCACATGTAGCATGGTGGGAAGGAATAGGATAGGGAGTGGGTTATCATTGTGTGATTTGAAGGAGGTCAGAATAGACATATCTAGCATCTCTCCCTCACTCTTCCCTAAGGGAAAGTTTAATTCCTGCTCATGGGGGAAGTAGAGAGTTCTGATTGCTTTTTCATTAGTCATTATTATTGACCACAGGCTTGACACCTTTCCCACCAAATGCTAGTTTCAAAATGAACATACGTATATCAACTAGCCACAAAATTCATTTATCTAAGTCGGTAGCAAAACAGAAATTTCAGAAAGTATACATAGGAGAATATTTATCAGATCATACAGAGTGAAGGAGTTCTCCTGATGAGAGTGAGATAACAGCTCAGCAGAGAGACAGACAGACCCAGATCTTATGCATGGGAAATTCCTCAACGTCTCTAGTGTAAAAAACTGGGGACAGGGACATGTTAGACTTCTTACTTTTCTTGTGTCTTCCCAGAGACCTAACCTTCAGAAATCTGAAGTACGGTTGGCCTTTTTTTCTGGAAGTTTTAAGTCTAAAGAGATTCAGCAAAAAGAAAACAACTCAAACATTCAAAGCTTCAAAAGAACTGGAAGGGACTTGAAGCTTGAAGAGATTTGAAGAGATCTCTCTCTGTCTGTTACCATCTCTGCCCCAGCCCTCATATAGGGCAGGACACTCATCTCCACCAGTGAAAAGAGTACCATGCCAATGGGCTTTGGGACTAGGGTTACACTTCTATTCCCAATTAGAATAAAAATCGCCTCTCTGTGTCCATGCCCTCCCACTCTCTCAGGGTCCAGTTGACTCCAGGAGTATCAACTCCTCCCCACCTAAGGTGGGATAAAGTGGTCTTTTCAAGTACTACATTCTTCAGACCACACTGAACACAAAGTCCCCGTTTCCCTTCATAGACTTCTCTTCACCTATAGTTGCATTTATCAATGGAAATCCCCTCACTGCTAAAGCAAGAATCTCCTTTTCTCCCCACCCTTTTCAGTCTTCTTCCTTTCCTCCTCAACTGCTCTCCTTCAGGCTCTTCTCTTTCTGAAACCACAGGGTTTACCCTCCTCATTGCTAATCTGCAATTTGACCCATGACCCTCTAAATTGTACTCTTGCTCCCCCTCCTCTCTCTAACCCTCCTATTTTGTAATGTATTCCCACAAAAAAAAAAACTGATTTATCTGTAGGTAGAGTTCTATCCATAATGCCCCAGGCCTGTCTCTTCACTGTTACCTATACTGTAGTTCCACCATTAACCCTTTCACCTTGTGTACAATTAGAAAGAAGTCTCTTTACCAGTCTCTCTACCATAACATTTTTGCTGTTTCTTTCGTATTTATTCACCCCTCCTATATTTCTGTTTTCTGGAATGATCCAAGAAGCAAATACTCTCTTGGGATCTAGTTTTCTTTCTAAGAATGTTTTAATCGCGTCTTTATTATGGAACATTCATCTTTTTTCCTTTATAGTAAAGCTCAGATTTACAAGCTAGGTACCCTTGGCTACATTCCAAACTTTAATGCTCTTCATCACACATTATTCCATTTCCTCCTCCGTTTTCTGGTGGGTACAGAATAGTGTGTGTTATTTGAATTTCCTTTCCTTTGTATTTGAAGGTCATTTTTCTGATCAACTACAGAACTTATTTTGAATTGAATTGTTTAATTTAACCAATATGGGTTTTGGAGTTTGCAGACTAATGTTTGTGTCTTTGGGTTGTTGGTTTTGTTGTTGTTGTTGTTGTTTTTTCTGGAGGTGATCTGTGAATTCCTTCCATTGGTATTTCATTTTCTGTGTTCACAAGTTCTAGGTAGTTCTCTTCCATTATTTCCTTCATTATGATTGAAGACTTTTTGTTCTGTCAAGTTCTTCTGGGAGACCTCTGATACTTGGTTGTCTCTAAATATCCTACTTTCAAGATCATTATGTTTTGCTTACATAGTGAGCACATTTTTTTTAAATGTTAATGTTTTTTGCTTCTTTCTTCTAAACTGACCTTCACTTCTGCATTTGCATTCCCAGTTTCTTCTTTTCTCTTTTGTTTCTTTGGTAACACCATTGGAGATTCTAATTTTTCTATACTGTCCATTATTTTTCTGGATAGGCCATAAATTCTGTATTCATAATTCTCATTTCTTTTTTGAACCACTCAGGAACACTGAGTTGTGGTTCCATGATCTCACATTCCATAGGGTCTTCTGTCTCATCAAGTGTTTGATAATTTTCCTGTATGTATTATTCATAGATTCCTGAACTTGTTTACTGGATCTGGAGACCATATGTCCTTCTGCTCTTAATATTTTTGCTGTTGGTTTATCTTCTTATTTCAAGATCTTTCCATTTTCTTCTTGCTGAGATCTTTGATAATTTCAGCATTTTTTCTTCTTTATTTTCCTCTATTGCTTTCTCTCTGACACCTTCCCCTTTGATTGTAATTGCCTTAGGAATTGGATTTCAAATGCCTCAGCCTCTTCCTGTACTTGGTAATTCACAGTTCACCAACCTAGGTCTCTGTTCCAATTGGCAAATCTGGTCCCAGCAAAATGCTTAACTCTTTCCCTCAGTGTCCTATTCTGCTATCCTGTCCTATTCCCCGGCTTTTAGGCCCTGCACTGGCAGTTCAAAGAACTGCCATTGGTACTCTAGGGTTGACTCTCCAATTCTGGAAGCAGGGAGGGATTGAGGTGTGGGTTTGAGCTCTCTTTCTAACCCAGACACATTTTGATATGTTCCTTTATTCTCCCTCAGAGATCATTTTCATGACAGAATGCTGCCTACCACAGCCCTGGTTGGCTGTCACAACCCAAGCAAACTTATGCAGCCTAGAGATGGTATCTCTAGGCACTGGACATATAGAAGGGGGTGTAGGGTATGGAGTTAGATTTTGTTGTGTTGTGCAGAGAATAAGAGCAAGCCGAGATCTGGGTTCAAGGTAAATTTAGGTGTGGATTTACTTATCAAGCGCATGACTACCTGGAGTATAAACTCAAATCAGGCAGTCTCTCTTGGATCTCACAGACTTGATTATATAGACCAAAAACAAGAACTACAACCAGGGAGGGGGCTAGCCAAAGCTGTGACGTACAGAAGCAAAGAAAGCATGTGATTGGCTGGCTACATAGTTCAGGGTTAATTTGGGAATATAGTGCAAGGGTACAAGGGTGAAACCTTCCTGTAACATGGGGGTCCTTCCTAGAACAGGGTGGAGGGCACAGGGTGGAGGGCCATAGTCAGCACTTTCTGAAGCATGGTACAGGGTCATGGGGAGGGGGACTGAAAAGTCCCAGGGTCATGTTCTGGATAGAGGGTGTGGGGACCCTGCTTGGTCAACGTAACAGGACAGGGTGGTCTCTAATCTTGCACTCTAGACTAATCCTTGTACAGTATAAGGAAAAATACAGAATGCCAATTTGAGGAAGTAGGGAGAATGCTAATTTGAGGAAGTAGGGGGTAGGGGACTATGCATGCCCAAACTTTGCCTTAAGCAGTTACAGGTTATGACAGAGAAATAGGGACAAAAAGCAAAAATAAAAAGGGGCTTAATGGTGGGACACAGGTGGGCCACGCTCAGGTGGTGGGCAGGTGACCTGGGATTTGAATTAGGGTACAACAGTTGCAAATCCATTTGTCAGGTTTTTGGGTTTCGTTGGAAGTCTGTGTGTCAGGTCTTTGGGTCAGCTAATGCAGCCTCACTACTGGTAATGTGGTAGGAAGAAGAGAGTGATAAGTGAGCACAGGGTAGGTATCAGTTCATAGATTTGGGTTTGTTTGGTTTTTGAATTATTATTACTTCTGGATTCTGAATTCCTAGAACATAGAAGACAGCTGAAGATGCTTTATCTTTAGTACTAAATTTCTGTTTTAAAGAGGTTTGACAGGTCATATAGATTAGATAAAATATGTAGTCCTCCATCTTGTTGCTCATAGGTCCTAGAAGTCTCCTACTCCCACCCACCCTTTACAAATTGAGAAAGAGGAAGTTAAATAGAGGGCATTTGCCTAACACTTATGATTTATAAGTGAAGTGTCCTATTCCCTTTTTGTTACCCCTCTCCTCTCCTCCTGGTGACACCTCTAATGCCATGCCCTTTCTTATTTTCCTTTTTAATTTTCCCCTCATGCTCATGCATTCAATGGTGGATTTTGTTTTGCTTATGACTATTCCTTTACCTATCCTATCTTTCACAAATAGCTACCTCACTTCTGTCCCAGACATAGGAAGCTTCTGGCTTTCTGCATAGGGGAAGAGGTGAAGGAAGGAGAACTGAGTTTTGTTGCAAGCCTGTGACTTGACTTCTACAGCCCTGCCAGAACATGGTGGGTAATTAGGGGAAGGGATGCTGAATGAGCACATTAAGTATTATTAACCTTTTCTGATGTTAGTTCTTTGAGTTGTTAGCACATTAGGTTTCTTGGTATCTTAAACCATAGAAACAGCTGAAATTGTTTTCTCTCATGCATAATTCCTATTTTGGAGACGCTGGAGAGATTGTAAGAATCAGAAAAGAGGTAGCTAAGTAGTGAAGTGGATAGAGTGCCCACCCTGGAATCAGGAGAACCTGAATTCAAATGTGACCTCAGACACTTAACTAGCTGTGTGACCCTGGACAAATCACTTAACCCTGTTTGACTCAGTTGCTCATATATAAAATGAGCTGGAGACGGAAATGGCAAACCACTTCAGTCTTTTCCAAGAAAATTTCGGATGGAGTCTAGAAGAGTTGAACGTGACTCAACGGCAATAACTTCACAGAATCAAATGAGATAATATTTATTGACCGCTAGATGGTGCAGTGGATAGAGTGCCAAGCCTAGAGTCCTAAAGACTCAGAATTGAAAGGACTGAACAACAACAGCAACAAAAGATCGGAGAAAGTCCCTAATCCTCTGCAACATTGAAATTAGTGATCCTTAGAATGTTTAATAGAATTAATTTATAAATTCATCTGGTCCTGAATTTTCTCCCCTTTGGGGAGTCCTTTCATTCGATTTCTTTTTCTGAGATGAGTAATTTAAATTCTTTCTTGTTCTGTTAATCTGGGTTGTTTTTCTTGTTGTTTTTAAAAAATATATACTCATCCATTTCCTCTAAGTTATCAGTTCAGTTAGTATATAAGTAGACAAAAGAATTACTAATAATTTCCTCTACTTCCTTTTCATTTTTTATGTATTCTCATTTTTCATTTGTGATATTTACTATATGGTTTTCCTCTCTTTTTTATTAGATTAACCAAAAACTCATCTATTTTATTTGTTTTTCTTTTACGTTGCTAGTTTTACTTATCAAGTCACTGGTTTTTTTGTTTTTAATTTTATGTCTTTATTTTCAGAATTTCCATTTTTGTGTTTGGTTGGGTTTTAAAATGTATTTTTTTTTTCCATTAAGTGCCCAATTCATTGATCCATTCTTTTTCTTTTTTTGTTGATGAAACTGCCTAGTGAAATGAAATTTCTCCCATGAATTGCTTTGGCTGCATCTGAAAAGTTTGGGTATATTATCTCATTGTTGCTATTTTTCGTTGATAAAATTATTTTTAGTTTTTATTGTCTGCTTTTTGACCAATGTATATATTAGGATTCAATTATCTTTTTCATTAAGTTTTAATCTTTTCTTCAAAGGCTCTTTATTGAGTTGAGTGAGGGGAACAGAACCAGGAGAACATTGTACACAATTACAGACACATCACATGTGTGATGACTGACTTTAATAGACTGGGCTCACCTCAGCAATGCAAGATTATAAGACAACTCCAAAAGACTCATGATAGAAAAAGCTGTTCACATCCAGAGGAAGAACTACAGAATCTGAATGCAGATTGAAGCAAACTACTTGCTCTCTCTTTCTTGTTTTGTTTTGTTTTGTTTCTTCTTCCTCATTATTCATTCCATTGTTTTTAATTCTTCTTTACAACTTGACTAATGTGAAGGTATGTATAAGTAAGTGTATAGGTATTGTATGCCACCATGGGGGGAAGGGGTGGGAGAAAATTTGGAACTCAAAAACTTGTGGAACTGAATGTTTTAAAGTAATAGTAAATAAATTAGAAAACAAAAAAAGACTCTTTATTGAGTATAATTGTTTTTACATTGTTGTCAATAAATAACATGCTTAATATTTCTGCTTTTCTACATTCATTTATTAGGTTTTATGTTCTAGTACATGGTCAATTTCAGAAAATTCTTTGCACAGCTGAGAAATGTGTCTATTTATCTGGGGCATTCTTGTAATGTTTGTTGGGGGTCTCTGTGTAGGGGTTGGGCTCTTCCTTATCCCTTTCTTTACATTGTTATCTTTACTGCAAGTGGGAGGTGAATCATATTGTTTTCAGGCTCCGTGGGATAGTTTTGTAGAATAAAGGCCAGGGTGTTAGACCTTGACCATGACTACTCCTCTGTTAAGTTAGTGCTAGGCATGTAATATGTGTGTGTTTCAGGGAGAGGTAATGGAATGAGAAAAAAAAAATCTACTGAATAGGCAAATAGAGGGTATATTTACACCACCACCCCTCCCTATAGGGTGAATAAGGGAGGAAGTGAATACTCAAAACCCTTATGTATCTGGTTTTTCCTAAGGGCTAAATGGAGACAGACAGGAGACTCATAAACTATACTTTGCGGTTTTTAGAAAAAAACCTTGGTAGGGGCAAAACAAATTGGAAAGTTATTGTTCAGGGGCCCATTCCCCAAGACTTAACCTGGTCCATATTTGCTCAGAGTTTGGAGAACTGGTCCCTTGTTATATTGTAATGGTAATTAATTTAAATTTGAAGAACCCTTTTTTGTTATGTCAAGTAAGGAGGTACTTAGCCCTTAGTAACTAAGGACTAAGTAACTCTACAAAAGAAACAGGTGTGAATTCTATCTCTTGTTGCTGACATAACAGGAAGTGGTTGGCTAAGACAGGAAGCCAGTGTGTGTGTGTGTGTGTGTGTGTGTGTGTGTGTGTGTGTGTGAGTGTGTGTGTGTGTGTGTGTGTGTATGTATACAAAGAAGAGTCCCAGAGAGAGACAGTCAGAATTAGATAATTAGAGCATCTGGAAGCTGGGCTGCTACTTGCTGGACTGAGAACTGAGTTGGAGCTTTCTTGAGAACAGAATCTGATATTGCTGCCAAGAAGGTTACCTGGAAAGCTGAGGTTTCTTCTGAGTCCTAGGGCCAGCCAAACTGCTGGAGGAGTGAAGAAGCATGACCAGGATAAGGCTTTGTTTTTTTGTGGCTTGGTTCATCCATGAGTTCCCGGCAACAGAAGTGGTGAAGGTTTTGAGATGTGCTGGACCCTGTGAACTTCAGTGTGTATCAGGAACTGCCTGGAGGACTGAACAAGGACAAGGACTGAATCCAGGTGACTGTTTGGTGGATTCAGGTAGGAGCTGGGACCATGGAAGGGGATCCAGGGTATCTGAGAGACCACCTTGAATCAAGATGAAGAAAAGGCCTCTCCTTGGGTATTGAATTTGTGATGAAATTGAAGTTTGCTAGAGACCCAGGGGTGGGGGTTTGTGTAATTTTCTAATGATTGTATTTAGTGAATAATGAAACGTAGTGACTGATTGCTAGATAATTGACTGATTAAGTTAACCTCTGATTGCCCCAAGAGTGGAAGATTGGTTATTGTATTGTGAGATGACTGAATGACTGAGTGAGGAGGCAAACCTCCTTAGGGATATCAGATGATTATTCTTTTGTTCTTTGTTCTAAATACCGTGACCACTTTGCTGAAAACTATGTGGTCATTCTAATGTTAAGCTGTTGTGAACACTATATTGTGATTCTCTGTGATAAGATGTGATGTTGTAAATATTATATTGTGATTTGTTGTAAATGTTTGCCTTGATTTGTTATGGAATAAATGGAGTGTTCACTATACTGTGTGTTTTGGGAAGCTGTTCATGCATGGTGTTACATATATCAAAAAGGTTTTTGAACAAAAGAATAACCAGCTCATAGCTGGACATTAGGAACATTCATCTATTACCTGTTGTAAAGCCAATCAGCAGTAGATTCCTGAGAGAATGCTACTGTGAACAGCTTTTAAGATTCAGATTACACAGTATTAGTGAACACTCTGTTTATTCCATTACAAATCTAGATTCAGTACAATGTTCACAGTATCAACAATTCACAATATTATATACAATCTTCAGAACAAGGAGAGTCTCAATATTATATCTTATTACAGAAAGGAACAAGGAACAAGAGAAGAATCAGCTGGTTTCCCTAAGGGAGAAACCAGCTTCACATTTTAAAAATTCAATCAATCCAGCTAAGGATTCAATCAATCAATTAACAAAAGGAATGACCTAGTTTCCCTAAGAGGGAGTT
>JAQQSW010017040.1:0-11544 GCA_028646575.1 Pseudocheirus occidentalis | reverse complement strand
GCTCTGTGAAACTCTCCTTCCAGGGGGAAAGCTCTCATCCAAATCTCCGGGGTTTTCACAGCTGCCAGAGCTATTAGGGGGGTGTTGCAGGCCCCCCCCCAGCTTTGGCTTGCTGAAAGCACACCCCAGGACCACCACCTAAGACCACGATCTGGATCCAAGAGGCTCAACACAAGGGCACTTGGCCCTGATCAAGTGCTTCAGCCCCTCCCACCCCACCCCCTGCTGCGGAGTCCACAGGCCAGGAGCTCTGAAACAGACTAGTGGGGGCCGCCATTCGTTATAGCAGTTCCCTTCCCCCATTGCTTCCTTCTACTGGGGACAGATTGTCCGAACTGCTTTTCCTCCTCCAAATTAAATTTCAAAGTTTCACTTTCACTGACCATCTCTAATCCTGGTTTGCTGAATGTGAAGATCCCCTCAAGTGCAGTAGATCTTCTCTGAAGTAGACTCAAGCTGTGGCTTGAGAAGCTCAGCTCTTCCTGACTGTCCTGGGGCCTGGCCTGGCCATGTTTTGGTTTTGGGCTGGGCTGGTCTCAGCTCCCAGCCTGCTGGCCTGATGGATGAGCCCCTTCTGCTGAGCTGCCCGTGTCCAATCCCTGTTTTTTACATTTTGGTAGATGTGGAGTTGCTGGAGGTGTGGTAGATCTTCTCTCTTGTAGACTGGCTGTGGCTCAGCTCCTCCCAGCCACCCATGGGCCTGACTGCTTTTCCAGTTCAGGCTGGGCTGGCCTTGAATGCTGGCCTGCTGCGGTGAGCCCCTGCTGCCGAGCTTCCTTCAGCAAGTGATGTGTTTTCTGTATTTTTGTGAGATTGAGAGTTGTATACTTTGCCTGGGCTCATATTTTATGTTTGTTTAGGGTGGTTGTGTGGAAACTGTGGAACCTTGCTGCTTCTACGCTGCCATCTTGTCTCCGCCCCCCTGCTCCTCATATTTTATAGCACAATAGTATTCATTCATGTACCACAACTTGTTTAACCATTCCCCAATTGATGGGCATTTCCTTGATTTCCAAATCTTTGCCACCACAAAAAGAGCTGCTTCAAATATTTTTGTACATCCAGGTCATTTTCCCACTTCTACGATCTCTGGGATACAGCCCTAGAAGTGGTATTGTTAGGTCAAAGGATATGCATTTTTAATAACCCTTTAGGCATAGTTCCAGATTGTTCTCCAGAATGGTTGGATTGGTTCACAACTCCATCAACATGCATTAATGTTCCAGTTTTCCCACATCTTCTCTAGTAGTTATCATTTTCCTCTTTCATCCTCTTAGCCAATATGACTGGTGAGATGTGGCACCTCAGAGTTGTTTTTATTTTCATTTCTCTAATAAAAATGATCTACAGCTTTTTTCATATGCTTATAGATATATTTAATTTCTTCTTCTGAAAACTTCCTGTTCATATCCTCTGACCATATACTGATTGTGGAATGACTTGTTTTCCTATAGATTTGCCTTAGTTCTCCATATATTTTAGAAATGAGGCCTTTATTAGAGACACTCATTGTGAAAATTCTTTCCCAAATTTTTGCTTCCCTCCTAATCTTGGTTACTTTGGCTTTATTTGTACAAAAAGTTTTCAATTTAATGTAATCAAAAGCATCATCTTGCATTTCATAATGCTCTCTAGCTCTTGTTTGGTCATAAAAATCTCCCCTTCTCCATAAATATGCTAGGAAAATGATTCTTTTATTTTCCAGATTGCTCACAGTATCATCCTTTATACCTAGATTGTGCACCTTAGACTTTATTTTGGTATATAGCGTAAGATATATTGACCTATGCCAAGTTTCTACCATATTATTTACAAGATTTCCCAGCAGTTTTATCAAATAGTGAATTTTTTATCCCTGAAGCTGGGGTCTTAGGGTTTATCAAACAAGAGATTACTATAGTCATTGACTGTGGTGTCATCATGTACCTAATCTAAAGTTGTGCTACATATAGCAACTTTATAGGAGAGGAAACTGATTCCAACATATGGGTAAAACCTAGGCTGCATAATTTCTAACCAATATTTCAAAGAATTTCCTGGAGTGTGCCTCCTCTTCCAAATACCTCCAATACCCATAAAATATGACTCTAAACAAAATTTAGAGCTACAGAACCCACAAAATGACAGAGAGAAACAAATCTCCCACTGAAGGCATCCTGGAAGGCCAGTGGGAAGTGTCAATGCCACCAAGCTGGGAGCTGAGCACAGTCTCACATGAACCACCTGAAACCAGATCTGGGGCTGCCCCAACCCATGGCACAGACCAGCAAGAGCAGCCATCAGGAGAGTGAATGACAAACAGTAGTGGAGGTTTTATGGTTTCCAAATTTTTGAAACCATCAACAACAAAGAGAAAATAAAAAATCAGTGGGGAACTCTTTTGGAACTGGGTGACTGAAAAGCACAGTTCTGTCCCTGCTCCAGGGGAGGGAGGTGGAGGAGGCACGACTCCTGCAGCTGCTGCCATATGGGTGTCTCCAGAGTTCCTGGCCTGCATATCATAGGCGGACCAATAGACCAGAGTGTAATCACTCTTGCTTCAACCTTTTGGGTTCTGGACCACTGTCTTGGGTAGTGGTCCTAGAGTGAGAAACGCCAGTGTGTCAGAGCTTGTGGTGGCTGTACAGAGGGAGCCCTTCTCAAAGCTCTGACAACATCGGTGAAAAGCCCAGTGATTTGGGTAATAGCTCTCTGCAATTGGGAATCAGAGTTCTACCCTGGCAAAGAGCTCAAAAGCCAAGGAATTGGCTGGCAAGATGAGCAAGTAGAGGAAGCACAATCAGACCATAAAATCCTGTTTTGGGGACAAAAAGGATCAAAACATGGAACCAGAAGAATTCAATGAAGTAAAAATTCCTGCATCAAAAGGTCTCAAGAAAAATATGAGCTGGGGCGGCTAGGTGGCACAGTGAATAGAGCACCGGCCCTGGAGTCAGGAGTACCTGAGTTCAAATCCGGCCTCAGACACTTAACACAAAAAACTAGCCGTGTGACCTTGGGCAAGTTACTTAACCCCAACTGCCCTCCAAAAAGCAAAAAAAAAAAAAGAAAAGAAAAATATGAGCTGGTTACAGTCCATGGAGGAGCTAAAGAAGGATTTTGAAAATCAAGTAAGAGAAGTGGAGGAAAAATAGGGAAGAGAAATGGAAATGATACAGGAAAATAATGAAAAGCATGCCTGCTAAAGGAGATCTCCCCAAAATACTGAAGAAAATAACACCTCAAAAAGTAGACTAAATCAAGTGGCAAAAGAAGCCCCAAAAGCCAATTTTTTCAGATGGAAAAGGAATTTCAAAAACTCACTGAAGAGAATAATTCCTTTAAAATTAGATTAGATCAAATCAAAGCTAATGACTTTACGGAAAATGAAGATAGTATAACACAGGTCCAAAGAAATGAAAAAAAAATGGAAGGCAATGTGAAATATCTCATTGCAAAAACCACTGACCTGGAAAACATATCCAGGAGAGATAATTGAAAAATTATTGGACTACCTGAAAGCTATGATCAAAAGAAGAGTCTCAACACCATCTTTCAAGAAATTATCATGCAAAATTGCCCTAATATTCTAGAACCAGAGGGCAAAATAGAAATATAAATAATTGACTGGTCACTTCTTGAAAAAGATCCCCAAAATAAAACTTCTAGGAATATCATAGCCAAATTCCAGAGTTCTCAGGTCAAGGAGAAAATATTGCAAGCAGTCAGGAAGAATCAATTTGAGGAGAGACCCAGATGACAACATGAGGGCAGCATGACTAGAAGTCCTGATGATGACATGGGGGCAGCATGGAGGCATGGATGAGGCCTGGTCAAGCTGGAAGCAAGTTGATTCCCTGACCACAAGGGCCATTCCCAGGCCTATCACAACAGGATTGGGATCAGACCAAGCTTGGTAAGAGACAAAGGCAGGGCCTGCTACAGCAGGGGCAGCAGGTACTCCTGGGACTACCCAACCACAACCTGGACATTGAAAAAGTCCCTAAGCAGGGTGGCTAGGTGGCACAGTGAATAGAACACCGGCCCTGGAGTTCAAATCTGGCCTCCGACACTTAATACAAAAAACTAGCCGTGTGACCTTGGGCAAGTCACTTAACCCCAACTGCCCTCCAAAAGGCAAAAAAAAAAAAAAGAAAAAAAGAAAAAGTCCCTAAGTAACCTTCTAGAGACTGGGAAGGCAGCTCCAATTTCCCCCTCTGACCCTGAAAACACTCTAATTATTGCCCTAGAGAAAATTTTTAAACAGTAAAGGCTTAGAAACTCTAGAGGAAGGGAATGGCTAAGGTCCTTCCTCAAAATGGGTAAAAAGTGGACTACAAAGACAAAGACTCTGGAATCCTATTACTGTGAGAGAGGAATCAAATTCAGAGGGGATAGTATTGACACCACACACACAGCTAAAGCCTTAACAGGGATTATGAAATGGTCTGAGGCAACTAAAACATTTTTAAATGAGATAAAAAATAACTTTGAAATCCAAATTAGGGAGGTAGAAGATAAAATCAACCCTTCTTTTAAAATCAAAATTGTGAAATTAGAAAAACATTACAATGAAGGTAATGGCTCCTTAAAAAGGAAAATGTGTCAATTAAAAGTGAAATCTCAACATATGGAAAAGGAGCTTCAAAAACTGAGGGAAATAATGGGCTAAAAATTAGAGTCAATCAAATTGAAGCTAATGACTCTTATGAGGAACCAAGAATTAGTCAAACAAAACATGAAGACTGAAAATTAGAAAAAGATATAAAATATCTCAATGGAAAAATAACTGACCTGGAAAACCGATCCAGGAGAGATATTGTTGGTCTACTAGAGAATCACAATGAAAAAATGAGGTTGGACAATATCTTCCAAGAGTTAATCAAGGAAAACTGCCTTCAGAACCTAGAACCAGAGGGTAAAATAGAAATAGAGGGAATCCACAGAATGCCTCCTGAAAGAGATCCCAAATTGAAAAGTCTGCCAAATGCTATGAACAAATTCCAGAACTATTAGGTAGAGGAAAAACACTACAAGCATCCAGGAAAAAAAAAAACCAATTAGGATATTGTGGAACCACAGTGAAAATTGCACAGGGCCTGGCAGCTTCAACATTAAAAGATTGGAGGAACTAGAATATGATTTTTTGCAAGGCAAAAGGGCTTGGGTTACAACCAAAGATCATCTATCCAGCAAAACTGAGCATAATCTACCAGGCAAGGAGATGATCATTCAGTGATATAACAGACTTCCAGACCTTCCTGATTGAAAAGCCAGGGCTCAATGGAAAATTTAGCCTCCAATTACAAGACTCAAGAGAGACACAGAAAGATAAATAGGGGGAAAACATACACACAATTTGTTATTTAATAAGAGTAAACTGTTTATATTCCTATATGGGAAGTTGATGACTGTTAATATCATGAATTCTATACCTTTGGCAACATTTACAAGGGATATAAATAAATAGAGGGTGTGGTACAAATTACACAAAATGATGATAGAAAACCTTATTAAGGGCTTCAAAGGGACTTCAGTGGAAGAAAAGTAAAGAATAAAGCAGAAAAGGGTAAATTATGCCACACAAAGAGTCATAAAGATATAATAGTAGAGGGAAAGAAGAGAGGGAGATAAGCATCTCATTGGTTCTGGTGCAAGGAGGGAATAATACAGTCAATTAAGTATAGGACTCTATGAAGAAGAGATATAAATCACCATAATACAGGGAAAGAGGGGAGGAAGGGAAGCATTGCATGAGATCTATTCTCATTAATCTTGGTTCAAGGAAGAAATAACATACTACATTAAATATGAAAATCTACCATGTCCTAAAGGCAGTAGGAAGGGGGAAGGGCCATGAAAGTGGGGGGGTGGTTAGAAGGGAGGGAAGAAGTAGTAAGGGGGGAGAGTAAAAAAAGGGAGGAGGGCTGATAAGAAGGGAATACTGAGAGAGGCAAAGGCCAGAAGGAAAACTCTTAAGGAAGGGAAGGAAGAAAGGGGAAAAATAAAAACATAAACAGGTGGGAACAGGATGGATGGAAAAATACAGATACTAATCATAACTGCAAATGTGAATGGGATGAACTCTCCCATAAAATGGAGGTGGATAGCAGAATGGATTAACAACCATAATCCTAGAATATACTGTTTACAAGAAACACATCTGAAACAGGGGGATACACACAGGGTAAAGTCAAAAGGCTGAAGTAAAATATATCATGCCTCAGCTAAAGAAAAAAAAAAGTAAGAGTAGCAATCCTTATCCCTGACAAAGCAAAAGCAAAAACAGATCTAATTAAAATAGATAAGTAAGGAAGCTATATCCTGCTAAAAGGCACCATTGAAAATGAAGCAATATCATTACCAAACACTTCTGTACCAAGTGACATGGTATCCATATTCATAAAAGAGAAGTTAAGGATGTTAGAGGAAGAAATAGCTTGCAAAACTATACTACTGGGGAACTTCAATCTCCCCCTCTCTGAGATTGATAAATCTAACCTCAAAATAAACAAGACATAAGTGAAGTAAATAGAATCATAGAGAAGATAGATATGGTAGAGCTCTGGAGAAAATGGAATGAAGATAAAAAGGAATATACTTTATTTTCAGTGATACATGACACATATATAAAAACTGACCATGAACTAGGTCATTAAAAGCTTCACAATTCAGTGCAGAAAGGCAGAAATATTAAACACATCTCTCTCAGACCATGATGCAATAAAATTACATCTAATAAAGGGTCAGGGAAGGATTGACTAAAAACAAATTGGAAACTAAATAACTTAATCCTAAAGAATGAGTGGGTCAAACAAGAAATTATAGAAATAATCAGTAACTTCATTCAAGAGAATGAAAATAATGAGACAACATACCAAAACTTGTGAGATACAACAAAAGCAGTTATTAGGGGAAATTTTATATCCCTGAATGCATTCATAAATAAAATAGAGGAAAATGGAGGTCATTAAATTGTCATAAAACTGAAAAAGCTAGAAAAGGAACAAATTGAAAATCCCCAATAAAAAAAAAACTAAATTAGAAATAATGAAAACCAAAGGTGAGATTTAATAAAATCAAATTTAAGAAAACTATTGAATTAATGAATAAAACTAAGAGCTGATATTATGAAAAAACAGTAAAATTGAAAGCCCTTTAGTCAATATGTTAAAAAAAGAAAGAATACCAAATTATGAATATCAGAAATGAAAAGGGTGAATATACCTCCAATGAAGAGGAAATTAAAACAATAACTAGGAATTATTTTGCCCAATTGAATGCACATCAATCTGATAGTCTTACTGAAATGGATGAATATTTACAAAAATAGAAGTTGCTCAGAATGACTGAAAAGGAAGTAAATTACTTAAATAACCCCATCTCAGAAAGATAAATTGAACAAGTCATTAATGAACTCCCTAGGATAAATTTTCCAGGGCCAGTTGGCTTTACTAGTGAATTCTACCAAATATTTAAAGAACAATTGACTCCAATACTTTACAAACTATTTGGGAAAATTGGAGAAGAAGGAATCCTACCAAATTCTTTTTATGACACAAATACGGCACTGATAGTTCAATTAAGAAGAGACAAAACAAAGAAAGAATGTTACAGACCAATTCCCCTTATGAATATTGATGCAAATATTCTAAATAAAATATTAGCAAAAAGTCTACAGCAAATCATCACAGGAATAATACACTTTGATCAGGTAGGATTTATTCCAGGAATGCAAGGGTGGTTCAATATCAGGAAAACTCTCAGTATAATTGATCACATCAACAACAAAACAAGCAGAAACCATATGATTATCTCAATAGATGCAGAAAAGGCGTTTGACAAAATAAAACACCCATTCCTATGAAAAACACTGGAAAGTATAGGAATAAATGCGGTTTTCCTTAATATAATAAATAGCATCTATCTAAAACCATCAGCAGTATTATATGTAATGGTGACAAGCTAGAAGCATTTCCAATAAGATCAGGGGTGAAACAAGGATGTCCATTATCACCCCTCTTATTCAATTTGGCACTCGAAATGTTACCAGTAGCAATAAGAGAAGAAAAAGAAATAGAAGGAATCATATTAGGCAAAGAAGAGACCAAGCTATCACTCTTTGCAGATGATATGATGATATACTTAGGGAATCCAAGAGAATCAAGTAAAAAACTACTTGAGATAATAAACAAATTTGGCAAAGTTGCAGGATATAAAACAAACCCACATGAATCCTTGGCATTCCTATATATCTCTAACAAAATCCACCAGCAAGAGATACAAAGAGAATTTCCATTTAAAGCTACTGTAGACATTATAAAATATTTGGGACTCTACCTGCCAAAAGAAACCCAGGACACAATTACAAAACATTCTTCACACAAATAAACTCAGGTCTGACTAAATGGAAAAATATCAATTGCTCATGGCTGGGTTGAACTAATATAATAAAAATGACAATTAGGCCTAAATTAAATTGCATTTTTAGTGCCATACCAATCAATCTACCAAAAAAATTATTTTGTAGAGCTAGAAAAAAATAGCAGCAAAATTCCCTTGGAAGAAAAAAGGTCCAGAATATCAAGGCAATTAATGAAAAGTAATGCTAGGGAAGGTGGCCTAGCCATAAAAGATTTTAATCTGTATTATAAAGAAGTAGTCATCAAAACTACTTGGTACTAGCTGAGGAATAGAGTAGTGGATCAATGGATTAGATTGGGTACACAAGACTCAACAGCCAATGACTACAGTAATACACTGATAAACCCAAACACCCCAGTTTAGGAGATGAGAATGAACTGTTTGACAAAAACTCCTGGGAAAAGTGGAACATACTATGGCAGAAATAGGGCAGAGACCAATATCTAGCACTGTATGCCAAAATAAAGTTGAAATGGGTGAATGATCTAGGTATAAAGGCTGACACTGTAAGCAAACTGGGTGAGAAAGAGATAGTTTACCTCTTAGATCTATGTAGAGGGGAAGACTTCATGATGAAACAAGAGTTAGAGAGCATTATAAGATGCAAAATGGATAATTTTGATTACATTATATTGAAAAACTTCTGTCCAAATAAAGCCAATGTTACCAAGATTAAAAGGGAAGTGTAAATTTGGGAAAGAATTTTTACAACCAGTGTCTGTGATGAAGGCCTCATTTCTAAAAATACAGGGAATTCAGTCAAATCTGTAACAATACAAACCACTCCCTAATTGATAAATAGTAAAAGGTTATGAATAGGCAGTATTCAGAGGATGAAATTGAAGATATCTATAAGCATAGGAAAAAATGTTCCAAACTGATCAGAGAAATGCAAATCAAAACAACTCTTAGGTACCACATCTCGCTGGCCAGATTGAATCCTTGGCAAAGATGACAATATAGGAAAATGATAAAAGCTGGAGAGGATGTGGAAAAACTGGAACATTAGAGCAATCCAGAACTACATCCAAAGGGCTTTAAATAATTGCATACCCTTTGACTCAGCAATACCACTTCTAGGGTTATATCCCAAAGGAATCAGAGAAATGGGAAAAGGACCCACATGTACAAAAATATTTATAGCAGCTGTTTTTGAGGTGGCAAAGAATTGGAAAATGAGGGATGCCTATCAGTTAGGAAATAGTTGAATAAGTTGTGGTATATGAATGTAATGGAATACTACTGTGCTATAAGAAATGAGGAACAGATGGACTTCATAATAACCTGGAGAGACTTAAATAAACTGATGCTGAGTGAGAAGAGCATCAGCAGCAGAAATTTGTACAGAATCACAGACACAATGTATGTGTGACTACTAACTTCAATAGATTTAGCCCCTCTCAGCAACGTAAGGTTATAAGACAACTCCAAAAGACTCATGATCAAAATAGATATCCACATCCAGACAAACAGATGTGGAATATGAATGCAGATTGAAACAAACTATTTGCTGTGTTTTTCTTTCTTGTTTTGTTTTGTTTCCTCTTTCCCACTGATGATTCCACCAGTTACAATCCTTCTTTGCAACTTGACAAATGATTAATGTGAAGATATTTGTAGATCTTATATTTGAATGCATGTCACCATGATGGGAGGGAGTGAGGAGAGGGAAGGGGATAAAATCTGAAAATCAAGGGACTGTGTAACTGAATGTTGTAAACTTAAAGTAAACAAATCAATTTAATAAAAAGAAACAATTTGAGTATTGTAGAAACACAATCAAGAGAGCACAAGACCTAGCAGTTTCTACACTAAGGGATCAAAGGGCTTGGAATATGATATTCTGGAGGTCAAAGAGCTAAGATTTAAAACAAGAATCACCTACCACCCAGCAAAATCAAGTGTAAGGCTTCATGGGAAAATATGGCCATTCAATGAAATAGAGGACTTTCAAGTATTCTTGATGAAATGACCAGAACTGAACATAAAATTTGACTTCCAAATACAAGAAGGAAGAGAAGCATGAGGAGGTCAACATGAAAGAGAAATCATAAGGGACTTATTAAAGTTGAACTATTTATGTTCCTACATGGAAAAATGGTAATTGTAACTCATGTTTTACTGACTTTTCTCAGTATGAGGATAGTTGAAGGGAATATATGTGTGTGTATACTTGCGTATATGTGTATGTATAGGATGGTGCATGTGTGTATAAATACATATGCGAGTGTGTATATATGTGTGTACATGTATAAATAGAGGTCACAAGATCAGTTGAATAGAAAGGGATGGTATCTAAAAAATAAAATTAAGAGGTCAGAGAGGAATATAATGAAGTCAGAAAGGGAGAGATAGAATAGGGTTAATTATTTTATATTAAAGAGGCAAGAGAAAACTGTTACAATCAAGGGGAAGAGCAGGAAGGTGAAACGGAATTGGTCATACTTTCTCTCATTGAATTTTGCTTAAGAAACGAATAATATACCACTCATTTGGGCATTTTACCCTACAAGAAAGTAGGGGGAGGGGATAAAAGGGTAGATAATAGAAGAGAGGGAAGATCGGGGGAGAGGGTAGTTAGAAGCACATATATTTGAAAAGTTAGAGGGTCAAAGTAGAAAATAGAATGAGTGGGTGAAGGGACAATTCATGGCCCTATAGGGGGTAAGTTTATTTTGTCCCTAATATGACCCATCAAGTGAGTAAGTTTAGCTTGTCCCTAATATGAACTATCAAGGACATGTGTTGTGTAGCTTGGCTGCTGTTTAACATGTTCCAGGAACTAGCCATTTCTGGAACAGAAGCAAGTTTGGAGGAACTGCCTATTCCCTCAAGCCTGCCTTTAATCAGCTTATATTTTGCAGCAGTACGTAGCCCTTTCCTTGGTAGTAGGAACACCTGTTGGCTAACTGGCTGCATAGAGGGCCAGATGCCAAACTCCTCAGAACAGAGCCACCTTTGCTCAGTGGACATATAATTTCCCATAGCTTCTCACCCACTTTGGAATCTCATCCACGGAGGAGATGTCCTGCCTGGAACCCTCCCAGGTGGAACCCTGATGACTATACTCAGGATTCCCCAGCTTGTGTGGTCAGGTGTTAGTGCTTTTCTGCTTGGTGATGTTTTCTTTTTCTTTCTCTG
>JAQQSW010017039.1:0-11544 GCA_028646575.1 Pseudocheirus occidentalis | reverse complement strand
GCCTGTAGCAACAGATGTGCTTTCAGTCTTGTGGAGAGTTTTGGAGCTTGAAAATCTGTTTAGCGTCCCATTTTTTGAGTTTTTTAGTGTGTTTGTGTGGGAGCTGTGGTCCTTTGCTGCTTCTATGCCGCCATCTTGGCTCCGCCCCCCATCAAACATTCTTGATGAAAAAACCAGAACTGAATAGAAAATTTTACATTCAAATACAAGAAGCATAAGAGGTAAACATGGAAAAGAATTTATAAGGAACTTATCAAAGTTGAACTATTTACATGCCAATATGGAAAAACGTTAAGTGTAACTAATGAAACTTTTCTCAGTATGAGGATAGTTGAAGGGAATATAAATGTGTGTATATGTATACACACACATACATGTATATGTATATGTATACACACATACACATGTCTATATAGGAAGGTATATATGCGTAGGAATACATATGTGAGTGTGTGTATATATGTGTACATAGAGGGCACAGGATCAATTGAATAGGATGGGATAATACTTTAATAGGTGAAATTGAGAGGTGAGAGAGGAGTAGTATGAGAGGAGACACGGAGAGACAGAATGGGGTTAATCCTCTCATATAGAAGAAGCAAGAAATAACTGTTATAATGGAGAAGAACAAGAAGGCAAAAGGGAATGGGTTAACTTTACTCTCATTGAATTTGGCTTAGGGAAGGAATGACATACACCCTAAATTGGGTATCTTGGCCTACAGGAAAGTAGGACGGAAGGGGATGAGAGAGGGGAAGATGGAAGGGAGAGGGGGGAGGGTTGTTAGAAGCACACACTTCTGTAAAGGGATAGGGACAAAGTAGAGAATAGAACAAGTTGGGGGCGGAATAGGAAGGAGGGCTATATAGTTAATCTTTCACAATATGTCCATTGTGGAGATGTTCTGTATAACTACACATTTACGGCCTGTATTGAATTGCTTGTCTTTCCAGCAGGGGTGGGCGATGAGGGAGGAAGGGAAAGAATCTAGAATTTAAAGTTCTAAAATCAAATGTTAAAATATATATATATATATGTGTGTGTGTGTGTGTGTGTGTATGTATATGTATATATTATTATCATTATTATTATTTACATGCAACAGAGAAATAAGATTTACAGGTACTGGGGTAGGAAGATCCATCTTTCCCTACCGGAAAATCAGAGGGATGATGGGGGAGGATATAGGAGAGAGCAGATTGGGAGAGGGAGTATACAGTGGGATTGCTGTTTTGGGGTGGTGGGGAGGGGAAATATGGGGAGAAAATCTGTAACTCAAAATCTCATGGAAATGAATGATGTAAACTAAAAATAAACAAAAGTTTTAAATTTAAAAAAATTATCATGAAAAAAAGTCAACAGCTTGGTAAAGAAAGCACAAAAAATGAAAAAAGATGCACAAAAAATCAGAGCTGCTGGGAACAAACTACCTGGACGCTGAGCAGCTGCCAACAGTGAGGAGAGGAGGATCTTTGCCTCTGGGAGCAAGCTGGGTGGACACTGAGCAGTTGCCATGAGTGAAGAGAGAAGAATCTTTGCCTGAGGTAGTCTGTCCTATTTCGAAAGCTTGAGAATGTGGGTGTTAACTACATTAAATACATGTGCCAACTTGATAACTACTGCGATGGCTTTGATTTTCTGGTTTGGGGGACTCACTTTTCTGGTATTTGAATAAATGTTCTAGCTATATTTCCCATGTAGAGAGCCTGTTACATTTTGTGATTAATAACTCTACCAGAATATTTATAGTTACTGTAGGCATTGTGAATACTGCATTGTTGATACACACACTCAGGTTGGAAATAGGAGGGGAGGGGGACAAAAAGTAGGGCTGATAGAAGGGAGGACCAGTTGAGGGAAGTGGAGGTCAGAAGCAAAACACTGGTGAGGAGGTACAGAGGGAAAGGAAAGAGAAAGAAACATATAAAGAGGGGGAAAAGAGGATGGAGGGAAATATACAATCAGTAATCATAACTGAGTGAGACTGGGATGAACTCACCCATAAAACAAAAGCAGATTAAAAACTGGAATCCCATACACATTTAAAGCACATACAGAATCAAGGTAAAATACTGGAGCAGAATATATTATGCTTCAGATGAAGTAAAAAAAAAAATCAGGGAGAGCAATCATGATCTCAGAAAAAGGAAAAGCAAAAATAGATCTAATTTGCTGAGACAAGGAAATCTACATCTTGCTAAAAGGTACCATAGACAATGAAATAATATCAATATCACACATGTATACACCAAATGTTATAGCATCCATATTTCTAAAGGAGAAGTTGAATTAATGACAGGAATAAACTGACAATAATTGAGGGGCCCTCAACTTTCCACTCTCAGAACTAGATAAATCTAACCATAAAATACACAAAAAAGATATTAAGGAGATAACTAGAATTTTAGAAAAATTACATATGAGAGACCTCTGGAGAAAACTTAATGGGGACAGAAAGGTACTTTTTCTCAGTAGTACAAGACCCCTACACAAAAACTGACCACATTTTAGGGCATAAAAGTTCCACAATCAAATGCAGAAAGGCAGAAATATTAAATGCATCCTTTTCAGATGATGATGCAATAAAAACAACATGAAATAAAGACCATGGAAAGATAGATTAAAAATTAATTGAAAACTAAATAATCTAATCCTAAAGAATGAGTGGGTCAAAGAACAAATGGTAGAACCAATGAATAATTCCATCAAAGAGAATGGTAATAATAAAATAACATATCAAAATTTATGGGATGCAACCAAAGCAGTACTTAAAAGGAAAATTTATATCTCTAAATGCTTGCATCAATAAAATAGAGAAAGACCTGATTGAAAAATTGGGCATGCTACTAAAAAAGTGAGAAAAAGAACAAATTAAAAATCCTCATTTAAATGCCAAATTGGAAATCCTAAAAATCAAAGGAGAGATTAATAAAAGTGAAATTAAGAAAATAATTTAAATAATAAATAAAACTAAGAGCTGGTTTTATGAAAAACTATAATATAGATAAACCATTGATTAATTTGATTTTTTTTGAAAAGAAGAAAACCAAATAACAAGGGTGAATTCACTATCAGTGAAAAGGAAATTAAAGCAGTAATTAGGAACTATTTTGCCCACTTCTATGCCAATAAATCTGACAAGCTAAGTGGATATTTACAAAAATATAAATTGCTCTGATTAACAGAAAAAGAAATTGAATATTTAATTACCCACATTTTAGAAAAAGGAATAAAAGAACTCATCAATTAACTCAAGAAAAAAAAATTCACAGGACTAGATGGATTCACAAGTAAATTCTACCAAACATTTGAAGAACAATTAATTCCAACACTTACATAAAACTATTTGGGAAAACAGGCAAAGAAGGAATCCTACCAAATTCTTCTTGTGACACAAATATGGTACAGATATCTAATTATGGAAGAGTCAAATCAGAAGGTGGAAAAAACTATAGCCCAATCTCCCTAATGAATATTGATGCAAAATTTTAAGTAAAATACTAGTAAGGAGATTATAGCAATATATCACAAGGATCATACACTATGACCAGGTGGGATTTATACCAGGAATGCCAGGCTGGTTCAATATTAGGAAAACTATCAGCATAACTGACCATATCAATAACAAAACCAACAGAAATCATGACTATCTCAAGAGATGCAGAAAAAGCCTCTGAGAAAGTACACATTCCTAATAAAAACACAAGTGAGCAGAGGAATAGATGGGAGCTTTCCTTATAATGGGGAAAAGTTAAAACCCTTCCCAATAGGAGTAGGAGTGAAGCAAGCTTGGCCAATATCACCATTATTATTCAACACTGTACTAGAAATGTTAGCTATAGCAATAAGAGAAGAAAAAGAAATTAAAGGAATTAGAAGACACAATGAGGAAACAAAATTATCACTCTTTGAAGATAATATAATGGTATACTTAGAGAATCAACTAAATAGTTGAAATAATTAACAGTAGCAAAGTTGTACAATATAAAATAAACCCACATAATTCATCAGAATTTCTATATATTACCAACAAAGCTTAAGCAGCAAAAGAGACAGTAAAAGAAATTCCATTTAAAATACAGACAACATAAAATACTTGGGAGTCTACCTGCCAAGACAAATCCAGGAACTATATAAACCCAATTACAAAACACTTTTCACACACATAAAGTCAGATTTAAACAACTGGAAAAATATTCATTGTTCATGGATAGACCCAACCAATATAAGAAAGATGACAGTCCTACTCAAGTTAATTTACATATTCAGTGCCATACCAATCAACCTACCAAAAAAATTATTTTATAGAGCTAGAAAAAATCATAACAAAAAATCATCTAGGAGAACAAAAGGTCAAGAATATCAAGGGAACCAATGGAGAAAAAAATGTGAAGGAAGGTGGCCTAGACATACCAGATCTCAAACTGTATTACACAATAGTAATCATCAAAACAACTGGATACTGGCTAAGAAATAGAGCGGCAGATCAGTGGAATACATTAGTTACACAAGAATCAATAGGAAATGACAATAGTAATCTAGAGTTTAACAAACTCCCAAACCCCCACTTTGAGAACAAGAAGTCAGTATTTGAAAAAAAAAACTGCTAGGAAAACTGGAAAACAATTTGGCAGAAATTAGTGATAGAACAAAATCTTACACCATATACCAAGATAATATCAAAATGGGTACATAATTTAAACATAAAGGGTGATACCATAAGCAAACTAAGAGAGCAAGGAATAATTTACCTGTCAGATCTATGGAGAAGGGAAGAATTTATGTCCAAACAAGAGATAGAGAATATTACAAGATGTAAAAAGGACAATTTTTGATGATTATATTAAATCAAAAAGAGAACAGGGGCAGCTAGGTGGCGCAGTGAATAGAGCACCGGCCCTGGAGTCAGGAGGACCTGAGTTCAAATCCAGCCTCAGACACTTAACACAAAACCTAGCCATGTGATCTTGGGCAAGTCACTTAACCCCAACTGACCTCCAAAAAAAAAAAAAGAGTTAGAACAAACAAAACCAATGCAACCAAGATTAGAAAGAAAGTAGAAAGTGGAGAAACAATTTTCATAGCAAGATAAAGGTGGGTTTAAGAGAGAACAATACATATATATTTAGAAGAGTATAAAATTCTTCTAAAATCAGAAGAAATAAATGGTAGGAGCATAGGAAGGGGGAAGAGGACAAAGGAGGGATCTGTAGAGGGAAGAATGAGGGAATAGGTAAATAGGGTATAGAAGGGTATTTAGATTCATGGGAATGGGAGGATAGGTGAGGAATCCTTGGAGGTGTGTAGGCAAGTAATAGGAGAGTAAGGTAGTTGGTAGAAGTGGAATAGAGGAGGCAGGAGGGATAGGAAACAATATATGCACAAACAAAAACAAAGATCAGGAGTAGATTATGTTTGGGAAAGTATATGTCTATATGTATGTGTGTATATATATATATATGTGTGTGTGTGTATGTGTGTGTGTGTGTGTGTGCGTGTGTGTGTGTATGTATATCTCTATAGCTATAGAAAAATATATGTAAACATTATTGTAGCCTTTGGGGGGGAGAGTGAGGGAAGAGTAAGAAAGAACAAAGTAAAAAAGTGCAGAGCAGAGAACAAAAAAAAACTCACAAGAAAGCAAAGATGGACAATTCTCAACACAATATACAGGCTTTCTTGAAATGAAAATTTGTTACATATTTTGAATCTTCTCTTATGCTCTGCTATGCACACGATGGGGTTTTTTTTCCTTTCTCACTTTGTATTTAAATTCCAATATTTAAGTTTATGGTATGTTTGTGTTTCTTTTCTCTATTCTGTGATTTGTGTTTTGGCATTTGAGTCTAAAATAAAAAATTTTTCAAAAAGATAAATACCTCATTTCTCTGATACACAGAGAACTTGGTTAAATTTGTAAGAATTCAAATCATTCCCAGTGGTCAAAGGAAATAAACAGGCAGTTTTCAGATGAAGAAATCAAAGCTATCTACAACCATATGAAAAAATTCTCTAAATCACTATTGATCTGAAAAAATGCAAATTTAAAAACAACTCTGAGGTACTATCTCACACATGCCAGATTATCTAATATGTCCGAAAAGGAAAATAATAAATGTTGAAAGGGATGTGGAAAAATCAAGACACTAATACACTGTTGGCAGAATTGTGAACTGATACAATCATTCTGGAGAGCAATCTGGAACTATGCACAAAGGGCTATAAAATAGTGCATACTCTTTGATCCAGAGAGATTAAAAAAAAAAAGGTTAGGGTAGGGTGGGAAGAACCTATTTGTACAAAAATATTTAAAGCAGTTCTTTTTATGTGGCAAAGAACTGGAAATTGAGGGGCTACTCATCAATTGGGGAATGGTTGAACAAGTGGTGGTATATGATTGTAATGGAGTATTACTGTGCAAAAAAAATGATTAGCATCACGGTTTCAGAAAAACCTGGATAAACCTATATAAACTGATGTAAAATCAGCAGAACCTGGAGAATCTTGTACAGAATAATAGCAATACTGTACAATGATCAACTACAAATGACTTAGCTATTACCAGTAAAACAATGATATAAGGCAGTTCCAAGGGACCCATGATGAAAAGTGTTTTCAACCTGCAAAGAAATAAGCAATAGAGTCTGAATGCAGATCGAAGCATACTCTTTTTCAATTTCTGTATTTTTTCATGGTTCCCTCCTCCCCACCCAGGTCTGTGTCTTCTTTCACAACATGACTAATATACTAAGTTTTTGCATGATTGAAATTGTATAATGTATATCAAATTGCTTACTTTCTCAGAGAGGGAGAAATAGGAAGGGAAAGAGAAAAATTGAGAACTGAAAAAAATATTTAGATGAATATTAAAATGTTTCTTTACATGTAACGGGAATTTTTTTTCCTTTTTTTAAACTTAAATAGTAAAACACATTCACAATAAGAAAAATAAACATTAAATTAAGTAAAATTAATTACATAAATTAAGTAAATTAAGTACATAAATTTAAAAATAAACATATTTAAATTAAGTACTGAAAATTAAATACAAAATAAGAAAGTGGGGGGGGGGGCAAAAGCAGTCGTGTGCACAATAGGACATAAGAGAAAATTCAAAATATCCAGTAATAAATTTCCATTTCAAGAAAGCCCATATAATCAATAATATTCATTTTGTTCTGAGCTGTCTGCCCTTTCTTTGCTTCCTTGTAATTTTTCCTTTGTCTCTGCTGTGCATTTGTTCTTTTTTTTCTTCCTTTTGCCCTCCCCTCCCCCCACCAAGGCTACAATTAAGTATGGATATATTTATATATTCATTTATATATGTTTATATATACATACATATATATATACATACACATATATTATACATACACTTATAAAGGTATATATACATACATATATACCTACATGGATACATTTACATACACATAGATATACTTATCTATAATCATACTCAGTCATGTACATTCATATGCATCTGTATAGGACTGTACTATGCTTATTTGTTCTCTTTTTCTCTAAGAATGGATAACCCTCTTCCTTCATAAATCTGAGTCTTAACATACTTTTCCAAGTCCACCAACTCATCATTTCATACACCACAGCAATATTCCAACCTTATACTATCTAGTTATTTTACAATCCAAAACAATGTTGATGAATATGATTGACACCTACTGTAATTTCCATTTTTCTCTTTTGATTAAATCTATTTTGGTCTTAACTTTCTACAAGATCATGATTACCACCCCCACTCTTTTTTCCCTTAAAAAAATTCTATTTGTGATCTTTATTTTATGTTTTGCATGGATCTCTTATTTCCTATCCCTCCTTAGTCCTCCACTTTGCTTCTACCCACTACCTTGCCCTCCTATTACTTAACCTACCCCGCACCCCCCCTTCAAGGATCCCTTTGTTCTATCTAAACACCTTTCTATGATCCCTATTATCCTATTTCCTCACCCTGCCCTCTAAAAACTCTCCCTTATGCTCTCCCTCCACTTCCTATCCCCTTAACCTTTTATTCCTTGCAAAATTTTTTAAAAGACTTTTATGTCTTTCTAGATACCTATGTATTGTTCCCTCTTAAACCCATTCCCAATGAAAGTAGAGTTCCAGAACTACCAGCCTTCTTCCCCCACCTAATTACTCTGTGTCAATTCTTCCTCTTGCATTTCATATCAGATTTTTTTTACCTGTTCCTAAAGGTTTTTTTTAAATAATTGTATTATATTCAGGACTACCCCAATCTTTCTTATGAACTACCCAATTACTAATAACAATCTTAGACATACATTTTACATTCCCTCATATAAAAGGTAGTCTGTCCTTATTGAGTTCCTTGTAATTACTCTTTGATAAATAGCTTGTATTTTTCTTGGCTCTTGCATGTCAAATCTTCTGTTAAGTTCAGGATTTGTTTTTTGTTCTTTGTTTTTTTTCTTTTTAACAAAATCCTCAAAGTTTGAGAGTTCATTAAATTTTCCTTTTTTTTTTCATTGAGGATTATGAACCTTTCTGGATATATTTTTGGCTGGAAACCCAGTTCTTTTGCTCTTTAATGTATAGTCTTGCAAGACCTGCAGTCTTTTTAGCATTACTGCCACTAGGTTTTGTGTGATTGTAATTGTGGCACCACCATATTTGAAATGTTTTTTTTTTCTTGCTGCTCATATTTTATCCTTAAGCTAGGGTGTCTCAGAATTTGACTATGATATTCCTGTAGTTCTTCCTCATAAGATTTCTTTCAGTTGTTGATAAGTGGATTTTTTCTTCTACTCTCCCCTCTTGTTGTAAGGCATCAGGAAATTTTTCTTTAATTATTTCTTGTATTATAGTATCAAAATTCTTTTTTTAATTGTAGCTTTCAGGTAGCCCAATTATTCTTACATTTTTCTCTTCTTCATCTGTTCTCCAGATGTCATTTTTTTCTTATGAGATGTTGCACATTCTCTTGTAGTTGTTCATTATTTATATTTTGTTTTATTGTTTCTTGGTCTCTTATAACTTCACTAGCTTTCCCTTGCCCAATCCTGATTTTCAAGGTGTCATTTTCTTCCTTAAGATTCTGAATTTCCTTTTCTAATTGGTTGACTTTCTTTTCATAATCTTCTTGGGTTTTTCTGAGAATTAAAAATTTTAATTTTTTAAATTTCTAAAAAATTTTCCTCAGTCTCTCCCATTTGATTTCTAAAACCCTTTTTAAAGTTCTTCTACAAATTCTTTTTGGAAAGGTGACCATTTGACATTGCTATTTCCATAGGAACTTTCTACGGTTGGATTCTTTCTCCTTTTAATGCTCATTTTTTAAAAAAAATTTGTAGTTTATTTTTTGTAATTGCCTCTAATCCTGGGGTATGGAGGATGGTGCCTCTGGCTTTTGATCTTCCTTCAGTTCTCCCTTCTGGCCTAGAACTGAAACCAAGGACTCCACCCTCCTCTAAGTGCACAGGATAGCAGCTTTCCTGCCCCTCTGCTTCTGCATTCGCCAAGCTGTGCTAGTTCTTTCTTGCCCAATGCAGCATCTCCTCACAGCTGGGGATGGAGTTTCTTGTCAACAGAGGTTCCCTCAATCTTCCCTGGCTCAGAAACCCAACTTCCCTCACTGTCTAGGAGGTTAAAAATCCCATGGCTGGGGCCAAGTCTGCCCATCCCCCCCATGCAACTAACAATATATAGCATGCTGCTTGCTGTTTAAACATAACTAGCCTGGAGGTGTTTACTCTTCACAGGGCCAAAACTTCATCCTGGGATTTTTCTTCTAGTCTTCTCCAATTTTCCCACCCGTTCTGCCCCAACCCTTGTTTATTTTTAACTGGTCTGTGTTCACCCTGAGGCACTATTCTATCTCATTTGTGGGGAAACCTGAAGAACTTGGAATTTTCTGACATACTCTGCCATCTTCCCAGAATCCTCTATCTAAAATATTTTTTTAATAAAAGAAATTATTTCAATTAGTTCCCTCACCTTTATATTTCAATTGCAAGGAGAAATTTTTTCTACTTCATGCCATTAAAGCCATCTAGTGGTACATAATATGGCTACTGACAAGGGAGGGATTTGGTGAGTTTATACAGCATGCTTAAATGATTAAATCCCCTTAGGGAAGAGGCTGGGGAATGTGACTCTGGAAAGGTATGATGATAAGTCATGGAAGCGTTACATTCCCCAGTTGTAATCATATCTGCTGACCTTCTGTAGCTGGTTCCAGTCTGCTACAAGTGTGGTAAAGTCAATTAACTGGCTGTGAAACCAGAACTGGCCAAAGAAGCAGTCTTTTCCTTTTTTTTTTTTCTTTTTGGAGGGCAACTGAGGTTAAGTGACTTGTCCAAGGTTACACAGCTAGTGTGTCAAGTGTCTGAGGCCAGATTTGAACTCAGGTCCTCCTGACTCCAGGGCTGGTAGTCTATTCACTGCACCACCTAGCCATTCCTCCTTTACTCTTTCATGAATAGCCAATGTTTGGCCAAAGAGGATGAACCGTAGTGAGCCTCCAGGCTGGGAGGAACTACAGACTATCTCATGGCACACAGTCTAAATGGTGGTTCTGCCTCTATTGTTCCTGTCTCCATTCTAGATTTTAACTGAAAGAATGCTTTTGATGACTATGGTGTTATGAGCCTGAGGTCAGGAGAGCACCCATTCCAAAGTCTAAGAGCAGGTTTCAATTGCCAACATTTTCCAAAACCTAGATTGTGGGTTGGGGGGAACAACATTCCTACTGATCTTGACAAAACATAGATTAAAGACAGGCAAATGGGAGTTACAGCAAGTGAACTTGGGGAGGCGAATACTACATAGAAACTACTTTTAACTTTGAACCCACTCTCCCCAGAGAACAAACTGCTACAGTAAATAGCCCTTTGTAAAAGTTGTTTTTTTTTATCTTAGTTGGTTAAATGAAACTGGTACAGTAATTATTGGAAGAACACACCAATGAGAGCTCAAGGCAATGACATTAGAGAAAGACACTTCCCCCCAGTCTCTCAGGAATACTTCTAGAACTCTGAGGAGATGGGGATGTCCAGATTATCACTAGATACACATTCTACTCTAAAGTTCATAGTGACTCTTCTTCGATGATTTGGAGACAATGAATTCTGCCTGAATAAGAAAACCTATCCACACCACATATCTATGATTTCCTGGCATGCAGACTAAACTGTAAGTCAGAAAGCCTGGGTTCTTAAGCCAACCCTATTCTGAATTAGCTATGTTATAGGACAAGTCACTTAACCCTCTCCTTACTTTCCTGATGGAGTTCTCATATTTTAAAAGTATGTGTGATAAGAGTCCAGTGCTGTGAGAATTACTCACAACCGTCCATGATTCTGATGAGGTTTTTTGTGATAGCAATAGTCCTGTAAGTTTCTAGTGACATTAGGCTGACTCAGAGCATCTAGCCTTGAACATATAAAACCAGACTTGGCTCAACCTTAGTTCTCCATCAGCTGAGTGCTAGGTATTTGTGCCAGATGTATGTGTTTCACTGCTCTCATTTGTCCTATTTTAAATTCTGTAGTATTTAACCCTTTGCACTCC
>JAQQSW010017038.1:0-11545 GCA_028646575.1 Pseudocheirus occidentalis | reverse complement strand
AAAAAAAATTACTGCACTACCTGAAAGCCATTATCAAAAAAAGAAGCTAGAAATCATCCTTCAAGAAATTCTCAAGGAAAATTGCCCTGATATTTTAGAACCAAAGGGCAAATAGAAATCAAAAGAATTCATTGATCACCTCTTGAAAAAATCCCCCAAAGAAAACTCCTAGGAATGTTATGGCCAGGTTTTGGAGTTCCCAGATCAAAGAGAAAATATTACAAGCTGCCAAGAAGAAACAATTTGAATACTATGGATACATAATCAGGATAAAACAGAATTTTGCAGTTTCTACATTAAGGGATCAAAAGGCCTGGAATATGATATTCCAGAGATCAAGGGAGCTAGAATTAAAACCAAGAATCACCTACCCAGCAAAATGGAGTATAAAGTTTCCAGGAAAATATGGTCATTTAATGAGGTGGAGGACTTTTAAGCATTCTTGATGAAAAAACCAAAGCTGAATAAAAAGTTTGACATTTAAACACAAGAAACATGAGAAGGTAAACACTGAAAAGAAATCATAAGGAACTTATCAAAGTTAAAATATTTACATGCCTACATGGAAAACGATAATTGTAACTTATGAAACTTTTCTCAGTATGAGGATAAGTGAAGGGAATACAAATATGTGTGTATAAGCACACACACACACATACACATACACATGTCTATATAAGAGGTTATGTATGCATATGAATACATATGTGAATGTGTGTGTGTGTATATATATATATATATATATATATGTATGAGTATAGACAGAGGGCACAGGATCAATTGAATAGGAAGGGATGACATTTTAAAAGGTGAAATTGAGAGGTGGGAGAGGAATAGAATGAGAGGAGACAGGGAGAGACAAAACGGGGTTAATTATCTCATATTGAAGAGACAAAGGATAACTGTTACAATGGAGGGGAAGAACAGGAAGGCAAAAGGGAATGGGTCAACCTTACTCTCATTGAATTTGTCTTAGGGAGGGAATGACATACGCTCTAAATTGGGTATATTGCCCTGAAGGAGAGTAGGGGGGAAGGGAATGAGAAGGCCTGGCTGATTCTTGAGTTCCTGGCAACAGAAGTGGTAAAGGGTCCGAGATGTGCCAGACTCTGTGAACTTCAGTGTGTGCCAGCGACTGCCCTGAGGACTAGACAAGGACCTGGGAACTATCAACCTCTGAGGACTGACTGAGGACCTGGGAGTTGTCTGCTTCTGAATCCAGGTGACTTTTAGGTGGATTCAGGTAGGAGCTGGGACCATTGAAGGGGATCCAGGGAATCAGAGAGACCACCCCAAGTCAAGATGAAGAAGAGGGCTCCCCTTGGATATTGAATGAGTTTACTAGATACCAAGGGGGTGGAGGGTTTGTATAATTTTCTAATGATTGTATTCAGTGATTGATTGCTAGATAAGTGACCAGTTGAGTTGATCTGTGGTTGCCCCATGAGTGGAAGATTGATTATTGTATTATGAATTGATTGAATGATTAAGTAAGGAGGGTTTCCCCCTTAGGGAAACTAGATGATTATCCTTTTATTCCTTGTTCTAAATATTGTGGCCACTGTAGTGAAAACTGTGTGGCCATTCTAATGTTAAGCTGTCATGAACACTATATTGTAATTTTCTGTGATAAGATATAATGTTGTGAATATTATGTTATGATTTGTTGTGAATGTTTTACTTTGATTTGTTATGGAATAGAATGTTCACTATATTATGTAATCTGAACCTTACAAGCTGTTCACAGTAGCATTCTTTTGGGAAGCTGCTTGTGAATGGCATTACAGGAGATCCATCTCACCCTACCAGAAAGCCAGAAGGGATCTGGAAGAGGATATAGGAGAGAGCAGATTGGGGGAAGGATTATACAGTGGGATTGCTATTTTGGGGTAGTGGATAGGGGAAAGATGGGGAGAAATCTTGTAACTCAACATTTTGTGGAAATGAATGATATAAACTAAAAATAAACATAAAAAAGAAAGGGAAGATGAAAAGATGGGAAGTTGGCTATGATCATGGTGGAGAAAAAGAAGAGAAGGGGAAGTAGGAGAAAAAAATAGGAGAAAGCAAAATAAACATTTATTAAGTACCAGCTACAGGCCAGACATTGTACTAAGGGGTTTAAAAATAATATCTCATCTGATGCTCATAACCCTGGGAGGTATTATTATCTGCATTTTACAGTTGAGGAAACTGAGTCAGACAGAGGTTAAGTGACTTGTCTGTGGTCATACAGCTATTAAGTATCTGAGAACAAATTTTAATGCAGGTCTTCCTGATTCTGTGTCAAGTGACCTATCCCCTGCACCATGTAGCCCTGTCAATGAATGAGATAGATATGGAGGTTTAGGGACAATGAAGAGGAACAGAGTTAGGTTGGGAAATTGACTGGCAAAATTAGAAGGGATTAGCACCGGTGACTGGGCTCGAGAGTGGATGAGGGGAACAGGGTGCAAGAAATAAGAACTCTACCCCCCATGGAGTTAATAGGCATTTGTCTCAATGCCAAGTTCAAATCTGGTTCTATTAGCCGCTGGCTTTCTGTGTGACTCATGTTGCGTAAGTGACTCAGAGTCTCCCGAATCTAAAATGGAGCTCGTCATGAATCTCAGTATCTTTTGAGAATATTGTGATAATTAATTAGATTTAAGATTGTGTCGAGGGTTGCAAATTTCCTTGAGAAAAGGCATTATGTAAATTTACATTATTTTAGTATTTAGATGTTTTTGGTGTTTAGACGATTTTAGTGCTTTTCCAATAAATAAATATTTATCAATTAGACATGAAAGATACAATCATGTGGGCACTATTGTTATTGTTCAGCTGTTTCAATTGGGACTGACTCTTCATGAAACCATTTAGGATTTTCTCGGCAAAGAGACTGGAGTGGTTTGCCTTTTCCTTTTCTAGCAGATGTAGTGAATCCATTTTGTCAGGCAATCAGAGGTTAAGTGACTTGTCCAGAGTCCCATGACCAGGAAGTGTCTGAGGCTGGATTTGAACTCAACCCTATCAACAAGGCCGTTGGCTTCTTAGGTGGACACCATGGTCATAGCGGATACAAGAAAACATTAGATGAGGGTCCTGACCAGTTTAAGGAATTCATGATCTAGTTGGCATAAGAAACAAGGCACATGAAAAGTTAAATTTTAAAAGCATTCTGAGTTTTAGGAAGTTTATGACGTAGTTTGTTAATTGAGTTTGTTTTAAAACACATGCAGGGTTAAAAAGAAAAAAAAACAACTACTTCTAAAAATGAGTATCAAATGCCAATTTGAAACCTTTCTTGACCTCAGAATCATATATGAAAAATATAGTAGAATGCTAAATGAGTTCTGGAGTTTGTAACCTTAGATTGCACTAGTGAAAATATAGTGTCAAAAATCAGAGACAGGGGCAGCTAGTTAGTGCAGTGAATAGAGCGCTGGCCCTGGAGTCAGGAGGACCTGAGTTCAAATTTGGCTTCAGACCCTTGACGCTTACTAGCCATGGGTAGTTACTTGGGTAAGTTACTTAACTCCGACTGCCTTGCCTTCCCCCCTCCAAGAAAAAATAATCAGGGAAACTGTAAGATTGTAGGAATTACTTCTTTAGTGTTGTTGTCATTGTTCGGTAGTGCTACCATTTGGGGTTTTCTTGGCAAAGATACTGGAGGGGTTTGCCAATTCCTTCTCCAGCTCATTTTACAGATGAGGAAGTGGAGGCAAACAGGCCTAAGTGACTTGCCAGAGTCACCCAGCTAGTAAGCGTCTGAGACTCAGAAAGCTGAGTCTTCCTGACTCCAGGCTCCATTCTCTGTGCCACCTAGCTTCCGGTTAGTTGAGTTCTTTTATTTTTACAAATGAGGAAACGGAGGCTCAGAGGGGAAAGGAGCTTTTCATAAGATGGTATGATCAGCAGCATGAAGACCCGAACCCACATCCTCAGACTCCTTCTGCACTCACTATATTCTGTCCTGAGGAAGCTGTTGCGCTCATCTCTGGACAGCAGTGAAAGAACTGGCTCCAACAACATCCCAGTTTATAAGGAGGAAACTAATGATTCTGTTCTTCAGATTCTCTGTGGGAGACGCCTCTTCAGGGAGTTACACCCAGAGCCACACTTTGTACTCTGATAGATGAAATAATATGACTGATAGGGCCTCCTGCGTTGTGTGTGCCTGTGTGCCAGTTTGGGGCAGCCAGCTGGTAGAATGGACGGGAGGGCTGGGTCCGGAGGGAGGAAAACTCAGCTTTGTGAATTCAAATCTGGCCTCAGACACTTACCTGCTGGGTGACCCTGGGCAAGTCACTTCTCCTTGTTTGCCTCAGTTTCCTCATTTGTAAAATGAGCTGGAGAAGGAAATAGCAACCCCCTCCCCATTTGTGGTCTCAAAGAGTCAGACCCATCTGAAAACAACTGAATAACAATGTGCTAATTCACTGAAGATATGACTGAATTACCATCAGAAAAAAGGTCTGTGTCCGCATCCTGCAGTTGGGGGACCAGTAGAACATTATCATGGATCCTCAAAGAGATGCCAATGACGTGTTTTAAAGGAGCTGACTGAATGAGCCATCCAAATGACTTCTTACACAGCCAAAGTGCTGGGGCAGCTGGTTCCTAATTCCAGACCTAACCAGAGGAGACTCAGTGTCCAGGGAAAGGAAATCCTACCCTGTTCCCTCTAGAGAGAAGAAAGGCTGGTGGATGATTCCTATTTCTAATTTCTATGATTCAGATTGTAGGAACAGAGTAAGAAAGAAGTCCCTTGAATCCCTTTTCACCTAAGCCTTTTCCTTGAGGAAGGTCCCTGAGGATTCAATATAGTGTCACTAAGTAATTAGATCTTCATTTCTTAGCAAGAATTCTACTCCAAAGGCAGAGTAATTCTATTAGAAAGTGAAACCACAATATTCTACAATTCGAAGGCTGCTAAATGTGTATTTAATTATCCAGGTAATGTAATTAGGCAATCAGTTCTAATCTGATATCGAGAGGAAAGGTTCTCACTTTTTTGCATAGCAAAAGGGCTGTGCAATTAATAGGACACACTTAATTACAGATATATGAAAACATCTTTGGGAAACTCCATCCCCAATGAAGAACGTAGCATATATTCTCAGCACATATCTTTGCCATAACTAATTTATTTGTGGGCTTCTTATCTTATAATGACCCATGATAATAATTAGCCCCATTCTAGCACATAGCCCTTAGTGGTATACAGTGCAAAGCTTTAGACAACACATTACTTGCTTATTATGGAAAACAAGATTAAGGTTCAGAAAAGAATTGAGATTTCATTTACTGGGCAGAAAAACCCACCGTGACCACAAATCTCAGAGTCACATAGAGCGGGCAAGGACCTTAGAGGTCACTTAGCTCAACACGGTCATTTTTGTTCAGTCTTTTTTGACCACAAATCTCAGAGTCACATAGAGTGGGCAAGGATCTTAGAGGTCATTTAGTTCAACACGGTCATTTTTGTTCAGTCTTTTTTGACCACAAATCTCAGAGTCACATAGAGCGGGCAAGGACCTTAGAGGTCATTTAGTTCAACACGGTCATTTTTGTTCAGTCTTTTTTCAGTCACGTCCAACTCTTGCTGACCTACTTGGGATTTTCTTGGCAAAGAAACTTGGGGTGGTTTGCCTTTTCCTTCTCCAGCTCATTTTACAGATGAGGAAATAGAGGCAGAGAGGGTTAAGTGACTTGCCCAGGGTCACCCAGCTACTAAGTGTCTGAAGCCAGATTTGAACTCAAGAAGATGAGTCTTCCTGACCCAAGGCCTGGAGCTCTATCCACTGAGTCACCTAGCTACCCATGCTTATTTTATGCATGAGAAAGCTGAAGTTGAGAGAGGTGATGTGACTTGGCTAAAGTCACAGAATAATAAATGACAGAGATGAAATTGGAACCCAGCTCTTTGGACTCCAAACCTGCTACAATTTTCCATTATACTGTTTTGCCTTGGAGGAGGCAATGTGACATGGATAGAACGTTAGTCTTGGAGTCAAGGGAGCAGCTAGGTGTTAGAGGATAGTGTGCTTAGGGCCTAGAGTCAGGAAGACTTAGGTTCAAATCTGGCTTCTGACACTTAGTAGCTGTGTGACCTTGGGCAAGTCACTTAACTCAGCTTGCCTCAGTTTTCTCATCTGTAAAATGACCTGGAGAAGTAAATGGCCAACCGCTCCAGTGTCTTTGCCAAGAAAAGCCCAAATGGGGTCGTGAAGAGTCAGTGAAATGACTGAACAACAACAACTTGGAATCAACATATCAATTTGAATCCCAAATATTCAGCTACAGTTCCCTCATCTGTTAAAGAATAGTATCACCTACCTTAAAAAGGTTGTTTTTAGAATAAAACGAGATGATCTAAAACGTTGTTCAAGCCTTTAAAATAATATGAGAAGAGTATTTTGGGTAATTACTCAATGGGTCATCAACAAATCAGCTATGGAAGTATGTGGTCTAGAAGGAGCCCCTGGACTCAGAGTCAGGGGACATGGGTTCATGTTCTAAGGTTTACCAGCTGTGTGAACAGGAACAAATCTCCAAGCCTCAGTTCTTTCTAATGTCAAGTGGAAATCATAGGTGTATAGATTTAAAGTAGGAAGGAATCTTAGACGTCTCATTTGTTAATTTTGCGGGTGAGGGAACCGAGATCTAAAAAGACGAAATTACTTTCCCCGTGTTACACAGGGAGCAAATGACAGAGTTAGAATTGAAACCTAGGCCCTCTGGACCTAATTATGATGTCCTTTTCAGGATGATTGCTCTTTGTCCTTTGTTTTTAAAGAGAACTCCCGGCATGATCCCGGGTGATGTCTTGAGACCAAATTTGGATTTAAGTGAGGCAGAGCTGCACAGAGTGGTCAGCCTCACTCTCTCTTCCAGAGTCACTAGAGTTCAGTGGCAGGACAAAAGGTGATAGGTGACCTTGGAGTTGGTCTAATCAAGCTCTAAGTATTCCAACAGAGCTTGCTTTAACCGCCTTCCTGGCTGTTGGAATAAATTGTTCTCATAAGCCCATTCCACCAGGGGAAGTCTTTGCAGGCTTGGGTTGGGCATCCCCCTAACTCACTGTATTTGAAACCTGCTGGTTACCCTCAACCCAACTTAGTCCTTCTGCCAAGATGGTTTTATCAGGGTGTGGCTGCAGTTTCTTTTTGCTTCAGGTGGGAGCCGGGTGGCTGGTTGGATGCCAAAAGAGGATGAGCAGCCCTGAAAAGAGCTTGAGCATTCCTCACACTAGAGGGGCTCGTCCTTCCTGAACATCCCACGTACCCCTCATGAAAATACATGTGCTGCTTATCTCGCAATATTGTTGACGGGGAAAGGATTTTGTAAAACTTAAAGCACTATATACATGTGAGGGCTTACTAAAAATTATATAAAAGTACACCCTCCTATAAGAAATGCTGGTAAAAAGTGGAAGGAACAAAACAGGAAATGAAGGAAATGGATTTGCATAGTTAAATGGCATTTTCTTCTCTCTACCTCTCTGCAGACTTCCTTAAGGGTGCTTGACAGTTTCTGTATCCTGGTCCCCTTTGACAATCTCCAGTCAACTGTCTTCTCCATATACTTTCTGTGGTATCTGCCATTCTGCCATTAGAGAGTCATTTCTTTGGGGTAAGACTTGCTAACTCTCCTGTAAGAATGCAAATGCTCCTTGAAGCTTACTTAAGCTTGTTCCATAAGCTCCTTGAGGCCTGGGCTGGTCACCTTATGCTTTCTCTATTATCTGCTCTGTCTTACACAGTGCGCAATGTTTGCTTGTTAAACGTTGTCATTTTGATTTATTGCGTTTAATATCCTGACAAGTTTTTGTTTATCAAATTGTTTTCCCACTAAGTTTAAGGAATTGGGACAGAGTTTGGCCTTAGTTCAGGTATGCCTAGAAGCCACGATGTAGCTTAGATGCAGGAGATTATGACTGTTTCAGGATCAGGCAAGTTTACTGAAGCTGGCAGATAGATAGATGAGGGAATGGTCAGCTCATTTGTCACTGGGTTCTGCTCCGATCAGCTGAGGGGGAAGTGGGAGATTACCCTGGTGTCAATAAAAATTTCATAACAATCGCTGGTCTGAAGGTACCGAGGTGAGGGATGCCTCATAGCTTAACTTCTCCCTGTTCCCTCCTCCCTTCAGGTTGCTGCCCGGGATGTTCCTCTGGTGTGGAATCAGTTAGGGAAGGAGAAGAAGACATTCTTCATCCTCATCTGCTGTTCCTACACCCTCCTGAGATTATAAGCATCAGGTCAGATGGCATGAATAGCAAGTAATTATAATGAAAAATATTAAATTTTAAAGATTAATTAATTAAAATAATTTTAAAATTAAATTAAATTTGAATATTAACATAAAAAAGTAAAAAACGAGTAGCCTTGTACTACTTAATGACTGAGTCAACGCTTTGAAGAAAGAGAGAGAGCAAGCAGTCTTCGTATCCTTATGTATTTCCCTAACTTTTTCTGGTGCCGCAGTAATATAAAGTCCTGCTTCCAGCATAGCATAGTGAGGTATAAGGAAAAGCAATGATCCTGGAGTTCAAAGGAATGGACTCAAGGTCAGACTCCCAAATATCCTGAGTACATGACGTTGTCTGGGTGGTCTAACCTCTCTGAGCTTCATCTTCCTGTAAAATGGGAATAATGCTTATACTACCTGTCTTGCTGTGATGAAAACTTTGTCAATGTTAAAATAATATTTATCATTCATAACAAAACAATACCAAATAGTCAGAGGATGACAATTGTGAATGCACGTTGGGAAGGAAAGGGGAGAAGAGAATGAACATTTGTCTACTATGTGCCAGGACCTGGGCTAAGCACTTCTTTCTCTGATTTTGTCACATGAGTGCTTTTCTGCTTTGACAGATCCAGGCTTTCATCAGTTTTGAGAAATGGCGGCAGGTGGACACTTCCTCCATCAGAGTAGATCACAACCCATTGGCACCTTCTCATGCAAACATGTTCTTCTCCAGGTCCTCCCATAAATGCTTAATGAAAGATCTCTTCCTCACCCTTTAAGGCTTCCTCTGGTCATTTTTACTGTCTGCACTTGTCAGAACTATAACCCCTCTTCTTTCTAGTCTCTCTTTCTTTCTTGTGATTTATTTCCTCACAGTTTTCTTTTTTCTTGAACAAGATCTGGGATTTCATCAACATAGGGAGCTTCTTGGTGAGGAACTAACCCACTCATTCATTCCACCTGTGGAACTCAGCACCTTCCCTCCAATTTTATTTTAGAGAGTTGCCTGGGGACGCTGAGAGGTTAAAGGAATCGGCCTGGTCACATATCTAGTGTCGGAGATAAGACTCACACCCCAGGTCTTTCTTTTTTTTTTTTTTAAGAAAGGAAGGCAAGGCAGTTGGGCTTAAGTGACTTGCCCAAGGTCACACAGCTAGTAAGTCTGTTAAGTGTCTGAGGCCAAATTTGAACTCATGTTCTCCTGACTCCAGGGCTGGTACTCTATTTACTACCCAGATCTTTCTGAATCAGAGGCCCTCTCTCTATTCACCAGGGAATGCTGTGATAGTCTATATATGGCATTGTTGTTAAGTCCTTCCAGCCATGTCCGGCTTAACATGGCCCCGTTTGGTGTTTTCTCAGCAAAGACCTAGAGTGGTTTACCATTTCCTTCTCCAGCTTTTTTGACAGAAAAGGAAACTGAGTCAAACAAGGATAAGTGACTTGCCCAGCATCACACAATTAGTAAGTTTCTGAGGCCAGATCTGAACTCAGGAAGATGAGCTTTCCTGACTGCGGGGCCAGCACTCTATGCACCGCCCCACCTAACTACCCCAAGTCTATCCATATTTTGTATAATATTAACTTGTCTTTCCATTACCCCTTGGTTTATTTGCAGTTTTAATTCTTCTGAGGTCATAATTCTCCATCATTCATAGCAAGGTAATATCACAAAGAGAATGCTGGTGTTTCAATCAGCTTTTCTATCAATAGCGAATACACATCCTTTAAAAACATGCACAATTTGCCAAATGCAGTCTCTTCCTATTCATTCCTGGGCCCACTCACCGTCTGTATGAGGTGCCTTTCTGAAATGCCTGTACTGATGCATACTGAGAAGCACTGTCGCATAATGGATGGGATGATAAGCCTTCAAAGAATCGGGAAGAAGTGGGGTTTGGTCCTTATCTCTAATGCACACCAGTTACATGACCCTCAGTAAGACACAACATCTTCAAGCCTCAGCTTACCCATCTATGAAATGGTGATAATATCCCTTATGTCTCAGGGTTATCATGGCTTCGCAAATTTTTAAGTATTTATGTGAGTTATTTTTAATTGGCTTGTGATCTATTTGAATGTCATTCTCCTGGTAATAGAATTTCTTCATCAATTTTTTTAAATCTGTGTGTGTTGCTAGGCTAATCCCTTTTGAGGCTGATTTCATTGGAGCAGCTTTATCGTCATTGGGTCATTTCAGATTTTTCATGATCCCATTTAGACTTTCTTGGCAAAGATACTGGAGTGGTTTGCCACCTCCTTCTCCAGTTCATCCTATAGATGAGGAAACTGAGGCAAACAGGTTAAGGGTCACACAGTTAGTCAGTGTCTTAGGCCAGATTGGAATTCAGGTGTTTTTGACTCCAGGCCATGCACTCCGTCCCCTGTGCCACCGACTTGCTCACTGGAGCAGCTAAAGAGAATGTTATTACAGGAGATCCCTCTTACGTGATAGTGACAAAGAGCTTTAGCGACCATACCTCCCAGTTTTATGTCTCAGATACTGTGATATGAATGCTCAGAGGGTCATTTCATAAAGTTTTCTATCTGGTAGAATCTACCAAGGACTTTTATATGAGCTTAACACGTTGAAATGCAATATTAAATGCAAATTAGAACAATGTATGCCTAATTTCCACATGAAATTTACAAGGAGAACACATTTACTAACACATTTCTGGTTTGCTTTTTTCACTCTAAGTATAGAAAATATGTTCTTCCTATCTTCTGAGACTTGTAGGAAATTATTGAATGTGAATTCAGTGGTGTGTGAAAACAGAAGAGGTGCTTCAGCCTAGGGGAATGCTGAAGCAAATTGGGAAGTGAATTTTATATTCAACGTCCCTGAAGTCTTTCTGTGTCTCTTACTTCTCACCTCCCTTTCAGATTTCCAGTGTCCTTCCTCCTATCAAATCTTGCCCTCTGGAAACGTAGGACATCAGTCATTTACATCTTTGAGTGAATTTGTCTGAAGCAAAGTGCCCGTAGAAGACAACCTCCTAAGGCTTTGTAGTTTTCCAAACTAAAGTTTTGTCCCAGTTAAAAGAACACCAAATGTTAGAAGGAAGGTAGGTGATGGTTTGGAGGCAAAGGCCTTTGCTACTTCTGAGACAGATGTGACATTTAAAAAGTTCAAGAGATACCATTTCTGAATAGTTGATCATTTTATTAATAACACTAGCATTTCATTAATACAAGAGGTCAGGGCAGTTAGGTGGTATCCTGAATAGGGCATTGGCCCTGGAGTCAAGAGGACCTGAGTTCAAATCTGGCCTCAGACACTTAGCACTTACCAGCCGTGTGATCT